>PYAF01003543.1:1633716-1644499 GCA_007407185.1 Glycine tomentella
AATTAGTAAGTAATCATTTATACGCTAAATTAAATCAAATTTCTCTTTAAATTTATCTCATAAATAACTTAAAATTAATTTATATGATAAGTTTTTTAATAGAACTCTCTTATCTATTTTTAAAAAAAATTAATATGCATAAATTAATTTTATCTTATAAAAAATTAAATTATTTTACACTTTACTTGATGACATTTAAGTTTTAATTATCTATTTTATATTTTTATAAAGTATTTATTTTTTAATATTTATTTCGAAGAAAATTATATATATTTTTAAACAAATATCTTACTTTCCTTTTTATAGTCTTATAGAGATAATTGTACTTTCCCTTTTTTTGTTGACAAAATAATTATTTATTTCTTAATAGTTGTTTTTATAATTTATTGTTAATTTAAAAGGTATAAATGATTACTTACTAATTAAATGATTTTATTAGTTTTTTTTATATTGATTTCTTTATAATTATTATTATTTTGTTTTAACCCTTCGGTTCAATAGAAAAAAAGATTTTAATTAATTCAAGATTTAACCGAAAGATAAATAAGCCTGACCAAGACTTTTTTATAATTATTTAATTTTATTCAATGTTTTTTATGTTTAAATAATAGAGCGTACAAAAATCACTCAACATACTTTTGTCCTGGCTGAAATTTCGACACATAACTCCAGTTTAAGTAATTTTTTCCATGAGAATGGATAGAAAATAGAAAAAAAATGTAAAAATAAATTAAATTTCTCTTTAAATTTTTCTCATAAGTAACTTAAAATTAATTTACACACTACAATTTTTTTTCTTCTATAGAAACTCTGTTATCTATTTTTTTCAAATTGATTTGCATAAATTCATTTTGTCTTTTAAGAAAATTAAATTATTTTATACTTTATTTTGTTGTCCTATTTGTTGAAAAATGAAAACTTATAAATGAAGACAATACTTTCTTGACCTGTGGCAACATGTCCAAAAATGAAAAAAAATAAATAATCGAAAGTAAGTGTAGACCCCGTCGTTCCATGCTGAGACTTGAGTCTTCAAATTGTTGAATCACCATAAAAAATAGATACGAACCATCCTACAAAAGTAACAGAAAATTGACTCTCCTCTTCCCCACGTTGTCTCTCCTTGTCTACATGACTCTTACTCTACCTCCTCTTTTTTTATCTCTCTTTCTCTCTACATCGGCCAGCCATGGCAGAAGTGTGGGAGGCGTTGTGATGTGATTTAAAGGCAGCACCAATTTCAAAGCTTGTTTGTTTTTTATTTTATTTTTTCAAATTACAGAAGAATTGGAATTACATATTCTAGTTTTACTTGTCACTAAATGAAGAAGAATTGATAGGAAGTATTTTAATTGAATTTGTAGTCTCAAGTAGTGCTGGATGTAGAATAAAAAAGTTTTCATTGTTGTGATGTAGAATAAAAAGGAACTCGTCAAGGAGGAGAGAAAGAGAGATAGAGAAGAAAAGTTAGGAAATTGAGGAATGACGGATGAGGAGATAGAAGAGAAAACTTGTGGAAGAAGGGGAAAAAATAATTTGTATTCATATTTCTAAAATACAATAATATTTCTAAATTAACTTTTGAGAAACAAAAGAATTAGATGGATTTTTTTTGTTCAGATCGAATTTGTGGCGCTGATTGTTAATACATTCATTCTACAAAAAGAGCATGTATGCATTAACAAAACCCTTACATAAATTAACCAAATACTTTTAATAATAGATAAAATATTTACTAGTGTATATTTATTCCTTTGCTAAGTCAACGAGTCAATGAGCAGGTCTTGTACTTATTTATTGTAGACGAGACATGTTTCGTTAGTAACGACAAATAAGGTATTAGCCACGATAATCTCTCTTTGTACCATATAACTTGTATTTTTTTA
Organism: Glycine tomentella; assembly: GCA_007407185.1. NCBI lineage: Eukaryota > Viridiplantae > Streptophyta > Magnoliopsida > Fabales > Fabaceae > Glycine > Glycine tomentella. The sequence goes on from PYAF01003543.1 coordinate 1,635,603, forward strand.
TATACATATGGATTATCGTAATTTAAAATTATGAGAAGTCATGTATTTTTTTTTTAAATTATATAACTTGGTAGTCTTTAAAATTAATTATTTATAACAAGATCCCGTGGATATTTATTCTTTTCACTCTCACGTAATTATATATTTATTATCATTTCATTTTTATTTTTTTATATTTATTTCATCTATTATTATTTTTTCTCTATCCTTTTCTCACTTGTTCATACCTCTCTATTCTTTTCAAATTCATCTCATTTTAACAGTATGATTAATCTACACTCTTTGTATAATTGAGAGTGCGATTAATTAAAATAATACACAAACTTCTTATTATTTTAAATTTTCCACCAACATTTTTCTTTCTCTATTTATCTTCTTATCATATTATAAACCTTATTACACGGTTATACCTATATTTTCTTCTTCTCTCCCTGTCACCCCACTTGACCTTATCAATTTTCTATCCCTCTAGTGTGACGAGAAGATGATAAAAGCTGAATAATAGGTTTTATAAATGACAGAATGATGAAGTCGAAAGAAAAACATGTGATTAAACCTATGGTGGCATCCTTTTCCAGGCAACAAATAAATATTTCTTATAATTTTATTCAAGTCTTCTTTGCAAGTCGTCGCCTTTTATTATTTTTATTTTTATCTCTATATATAGTCAGATATTTATGTTTTCATTTTCCTATTTGTTAAATTTAAATTCTGCACACAAGGCCTATTTTTTGCTTTTTTTTTTTTAATTTCCTACTTCCCATAGTGTTTTTCTTAAATTTTATTCCAAAAATACTTTTATGTACATGTTAGATTGAATGATATATATATATATATATATATATATATATGCTTAAATTGATTATTCCATAAATTAAATTTGAAATTAATATGAAAATTATACTTGGAAATTTAAATTTTAGAATTGAACTATGTAAAAATATTAACTTATGAAATTTAATTTTCAAAACTTGAAAGTTAGACAACCATGAGACACGATCTTTGCCGTTAACATAACTTTTTGTTTGACAAGTTATCAGCAGTACGTAAGCAAACTGTTTTCCCCCTCCCAAATAGTTACACACCATAACGTACCATTGACTTCTTAAGTCAGTGACTATATGTCAATACAAAAATATTCTACACTTTATTTACTCCCATTCAGCCATTCTGAATCCCAAAATCAATTCAGCTTATCTTCCTTATATCTCATCAGTTTTAATTGTCTTGTCTTTGCTCAGGTTAAAGTTGACTATTAGAAAATCAGTGTTATGGTTTCTGTTGGATTAGAGGGTTATCTATGGACACCATTGACACACGAATTGCTTTAGGAACCATCCTCCTCCTGTTGTTGTTCTCCCTTCATTACCTTTCTACAGCAGAGGTTATTTATTCTCCAGATGAGCTCTTGAGCATCAACTGTGGCTCATCGACCAACTTTTCCACGATCGGTGCTCGGAATTGGACTGGAGACATCAATTTCCTCACAGCTGAAAGCCGCATCAACTCAATTGCTGCACCTGCACTCACTCCAACAACGATAATGGGTCCTTACACTTATGCTCGTCTATCTCACTCCCAATTCACTTACTCATTCCCTGTCACCGCAGGCACCCCAAAGTTCCTTCGCCTCTTCTTCTACTCGACTTCCTACCTTAACTTTGATCGCTCCAAAGCCTACTTCTCAGTCCTAGTTGGCCCATACACATACACCCTCCTTCAAGATTTCAATGCTTCCCTTAATGCTGATGCTGATGACGACCCTGGCCACCCGGACATCTTGTTCAGAGAGTATTGCATCAAAATCAGAGAAGGTGAGAGGATCGACATAACCTTCATTCCATCCATCACAGCCCAGCATCAAGATTCGTACGCTTTCATCAATGGAATCGAGATTGTTTCAATGCCCTCTTATCTCTACTACACAAATCCTGACGACTACACTGGAGTGCCGCAACTTGTTGGCACACCATCCCAATATTCTATTGAAAACAGCTCATCTCTGGAGACTATCTACCGGTTAAACGTTGCAGGAAAGTACATCCCCGCCTCAGAGGACACAGGTATGCTCAGGACCTGGGATCCTGATAACAGATACCTACCTATTCAAACTTCATCATCTGGTGATTTTGGGCAGTATACTAAGCTGAGCTTCACTATGACTCCTAACTACACGGCACCAGACGAAGTGTACCGAATCTCAAGGAATATAGGGACCAATGCCTCATTCAACATGGGGTTCAACCTCACATGGCTGCTACCCGTTGATTCTGGCTTCACCTACTTTCTAAGGTTACACTTTTGCCAGCTTGACCCGTTCGTTAAGGAGGCTGGTGACCTGAGATTCTACATCTTCGTAGATGATCAGTTGGCTACCAATTGGGCAGACGTTCTCTTGTGGACCGATAACCAGAAGGGTGTACCCGTGGTTAGAGACTACGTAGTTCAAATCCCAGGAAATCGCAAAAGCCTAAACCTTTCACTGAAAATTCATCCACACCCTTCTAGCGCTATCCAGGACGCAACACTAAACGCACTTGAACTCTTCAAAATCAACGACTCAACAGGTAGTCTAGCTGGAACGAACCCACACCTTCTTCCAAAACCCCCCAATAATACAATCTCAAACAAGAAAAGCAGAGGCACCACCAGAACCATAATTACCGCCGTCGCAGGTGCAGTTTCCGGTGTCGTTTTGGTCTCCTTTATTGCCATCCTCATCAAACACAGGAAGAACGTCGTCGTCAACGAGAGTTCAAATAAAAAAGAGGGAACTTCTCGGGACAATGGCTTACTATCTGTACCAACGGACCTCTGCCGTCACTTCTCAATTGAAGAAATGAGAGCTGCCACCAACAATTTTGACAAAGTCTTTGAGGTTGGCATGGGAGGCTTCGGGAACGTGTACAAAGGCCACATCAACAATGGTTCAACTACAGTCGCAATCAAAAGGCTCAAACAGGGTTCTCGGCAAGGTATTCGCGAGTTCAAGAACGAGATCGAAATGTTGTCTCAACTTCAGCATCCCAATATTGTTTCCCTCATTGGTTATTGTTACGAGAGCAATGAGATGATCCTGGTTTACGAATTCATGGATAGTGGAAACCTCCGTGATCATCTCTACGACACTGATAACCCGTCTCTGTCGTGGAAGCATAGGCTTCAGACATGCATAGGTGTTGCGCGAGGATTGCATTATCTGCATACAGGTACGAAGCAGGTGATAATTCACCGTGACGTCAAGAGTGCCAATATCTTATTGGATGAGAAATGGGAGGCCAAGGTTTCCGATTTCGGGTTAGCCAGAATTGCGGGGCCCACGGGTATTTCGATGATGACCACCAGCGTGAACACTGAGGTGAGAGGTAGCATTGGATATTTGGATCCAGAGTATTACAAGCGAAACATTTTGACGGAGAAATCTGACGTGTACTCATTTGGGGTGATGCTGTTGGAGGTGTTATCTGGGAGGCACCCTTTGCTCTGTAGGGAGGAGAAGCAACGAATGTCACTTGCTAATTGGGCAAAGCATTGCTATGAGAAGGGAACTCTGAGTGAGATTGTGGATTCAGAACTCGAGAGCCAGATAACACCTCAATGTTTGCACAAATTTACTGAGGTGGCACTGAGCTGTTTGCTTGAGGATGGGACTCAACGACCTTCCATGAAAGACATTGTTGGGATGTTGGAGTTTGTTCTTCAGTTTCAGGATAGTGCTGTTAATTATGAAGATAGAAGTAGCCATAGTACTGTACCTCTTTCAGATTGTAGTGAGAACAATGGATTGAGCACTACCAGTGATGGAGATCGTACGTAGCTATGCCAGGATGGAATCTTTTGTGTTGATCCCGGATGATGTTTTCTCTGAGACTAAGAATCCAAAGGGACGATGAGGTTGAAGCAGTAGTATTCAAGTTAGCACGAGTATCAATCATGCGACCATGAGAGAATTTTGTATGTATAATAGTGTTGGTGCGATACTTTCGCACTAAAAAGCAGTGTTGATAACAATAGACGAGAGGTACGTTGTTACTCCAAGTAAAAAATGAGTTAATTTTCTTATGATTCCTTTGATACTCACATCCCTTATTGGTATATAGTTGATAACTTGATATACTTATCCTGCTACGGAGGCAATCGAATTTAATCGAATCTGACACGGGCTTATCCAAATGGGCTGGGTCTGCCTAATTAAAAATAACGTTTTAATTATTATTATTTTTTTAAAATCGGAGCATTTTCTCTTTAAAAGATGAGTTTTCACTAGATAATCCTATTCCTTAAGAAATATTTAAAATGCAGTAAAAAAAAGTATTTTAATTGGACTCTCATAGTCTCATCTATTCAGGGGCGGATTTACTTTAGGCATTGGGGGACCTCGCCCCCCAACTATTTTGTAGTTTAATTTTTTTAATGAGTATTATATTTTAATATTAAAATAATCAGAATAATTAATTGTTTATAAGTTTTTAACCGTATAGATAATGAAATTTAAGTTTTAATTATCTATTTTATATTTTTATAAAAGTATTTATTATTTTAATATTTATTTTGAAGATAGTTATATATATATATATATATATATATTTAAACAAATATCTTATTTTCATTTTTATAGTTTTATAGAGATAATTGTAATTTCCCCTTTTGTGCAGGCAAAAGAATTATTTATTTTCTTAACACTTGTTTTTATAATTTATTGTTAATTTAAAAGTTATAAATGATTGCATACATAATTAAATGATTTTATTAGTTTTTTCTTTATATTGATTTTATTATAATAATTATTTTTTTTAACCCTCCAACATAGATTTTTTTTACTAATTCGAAATTTAACAGAAAGATAAATAATCCTAACCAAGAACTCTTTATAATTATTTAATTCTATAGAATATCATATTCAATGTTTTTTTTTTTTTATGTTTAAATGATAGAGTGTACACAAATCACTCAACATACCTTTGTCGGCTGAAATTTCCACACACAACTCCAGTTTAAGTAATTTTTCCATAAGTATTGATAGAAAATAGAAAAAAAAGTAAAATAAATTAAATTTCTCTTTAAACCTTTCTCAAAAGTAATTTAAAATTAATTTACACACTACAATTTTTTTTATAGAAACTCTCTTATCTTTTTTTAAAAAAAATTGATTTGCATAAATTCATTTTGTCTTTTAAGAAAATTAAATTATGTTATACGTTATTTTCTTGTCCTATTTGTTGAAAACTTATGAATGAAGACAATACTTTCTTGACGTGTGTCAGCGTGTCCAAAATGAAAAACAATCAAAAGCAAGTACGTGTAGACCCCGTCGTTCCATGCACAGACTTAAGTCTTCAAATTGTTGCAATCAGCATAAAAAATAGATACGAACCATCCTACGCTACTAACAGAAAATCTTGACAAATATATTCTTTGGCTGATTTATGGTGTTTGAGCTCTCTGTTTTACTATTGCATACCTGTGATGTAAGTTTACGGCTTGTATATCGATGGACACAACTTGCACGCGAATTGCTTTAGGTTCCATCCTCCTATTCCTTTTGATGTGTCTCTCTTACCTTTCTAAAGCAGAGGTTATTTATTCTCCAGATGAGCTCTTGAGCATCAACTGTGGCTCATCGACCAACTTCTCCACCCCAGATGGTCGGAATTGGACTGGAGACATCAAATTCCTCACAGCTGAACGCCGCGTCAACTCGGTTGCTGCTCCTGCACTTAGAGCAACAACCATAATGGGTCCTTACACCTCAGCATGTCTCTCTCACTCCCTATTCACTTACTCGTTCCATGTCACCGCAGGCACCCCAAAGTTCATTCGCCTCTTCTTCTACTCAACTTCTTACCAAAACTTTGATCGCTCCAAAGCCTACTTCTCAGTCAAAGCAGGCCAGTACACCCTCCTTCGAGATTTCAATGCTTCCCTCAATGCTGATGCTGATGACGAACCTGGCCACCCCAACATCATGTTCAGAGAGTACTGCATCAACCTCAAGGAAGGTCATAAGCAGCTCAACATAACCTTCATTCCAAGCAAAACAGCTCAACATGCAGATTCGTACGCTTTCATCAATGGAATAGAGATTGTTTCAATGCCCCCTTTTCTCTACTACAAACGAGATCGTTTGACTGAGAAGTCTGATGTGTACTCCTTTGGAGTGGTGCTCTTGGAGGTATTATCTGGAAGGCAGCCTTTGCTCCATTGGGAAGAGAAGCAACGAATGTCACTTGTTAAATGGGCGAAGCATTGCTATGAGAAGAGAAGTCTGAGTAAGATTGTGGATGCAGAACTCAAGGGCCAGATAGCACCTGTGAGTTTGCGCAAATTTGGTGACGTTGCCCTAAGCTGTTTGCTTGAGGATGGGATTCAGAGGCCCTCCATGAAGGACGTAGTTGGGATGCTGGAGTTGGTTCTGCAGCTTCAGGATAGTACTGCTGCTAATGATGGAGTGATGGAGAGTGGCGGGGATTATGAAGATAGTGAGGACGTGTTTGGCAGTAGCCAGAGTAGTGTACATGTTTCAGATTACAGTAAGAGCACCACAAGCGAAGGAGATCGCAGCTATGGGAGCAAGGAATCTTTCGTGTTTATCTCGAATGATGTTTTCTCTGAGATTAAGGATCCCAAGGGACGATGAGACTGGGGAACTATTCAAGTTCAACCTGAGTTTCAATCATATGATACCGTAAAAGGAAAAGTTTGTTGGACTTGGGGGGACAGAGATAAGAAATTCATAGAAATAAAGAAACATCGGGTTAAACATGTTTTTGGTTATTATTATATACTTGGTTTATGTTTTAGTCTTTATAACTTTTTTTATAAAGTATTTTTTATCATCACTGTTTATTAATGACAAGACAATTCTCTATTGAAAAATAAATAAAATTCCTTAAATAATAAAGACTAAAATTAATATCTTCAGATATAAAAGAGACCAATTTGAAAAGTTTTAAATTTTATATTATGAAATAAACATATAATTGTTTACCTCGTATGACAGCGTAGTTGGAATTTATTAATGGTATTGTAATGCCTTGCATATTTTTTTAATAAAAAATAACACATAATTATACTCATTGTCAAAACTTTTAATTAATAAATGAAAAAAGGGGTTATATGCTAAATTAAATAAAATTATCTTTATATTTATCTCATCTCATAAATAACTCAAAAATAATTTGTATGCTAAAATTTTTAATAGAACTCTGTTATCTATTTTTTTAAATGATATGGATAAATTAATTTTATCTTATAAAAAATTAAATTATGTTACACTTTATTTAACTTTCTTATCTTATTTGTTGAAAATTTATGAGTAAATAATCATTTTTATCTCTTAATGTAGAGTGTTAATAAATTCATTTTTGAAGGATGAAAATTTGAAAAAATATGACAATATCTACGTTTAAATTTCATCTATTATAGTTAATGGAATAATCTATATTTTATATTTAGAAACAAATTTATCAACATTCTAATAATATAAGAACGAAAATAATTATTTATTTAAAATATAATTTAATCATATCTTTTTCCTTCTTTAATTGATGGAAGTATAAAATTATAATAAATATTTAAAAATAAAAAAATAAGTATAAATTAAAATAAACATAATAATAAGTATAATATTAAATTTTACAATTTTTTATAAGGATTAATTTAATTATCATATATATTTTTGTTTAAATATTATATTTGAGTAAGATACTCTCATCATATTAGAAATTTGTAAGAAAAATATCAGACAATAAATTCAAATGAAGTTTTGCAATAAGTTCGTTCCCACATAATTCGGCACACTTTCCTGCAAGAAAATACATAATCTTATTTACTCAAAATCTGATACTGTATTATTTAGAGAAGAACATTTCTTAACATTGAAAAGAAGAAAAATACAAGTGAAACTTAAAATTTCTTCGCTTCAGCATAACATTTATATGTTACCACCATTAGAGCAAAAATAGCCATGACCGTGACAAATATAATATATAATTATTGGTACAACATCTTTATACGCGATGCTTAGTGTGTCATTGATCCAAGTCTAATGTACTGTAACATGGAATTCCAATAACCTTGGCCATAGAGGACAATAACATGACCCATGAAGAAGATTAATGAACAAACCTGTTTATTATTACTCTATTAATTAATTTTATTTTTTAAAATTTATTAAACTGAAGTTGTAAAAAAATTTATGACTTCAGTATAATTTTTTTTTTAATTTACAACTTCAAAATTATAAGAAGTTTTATTTTTTTTCACAATTTTAAACTATATTCACAAATTCAAAGTTGTAAATATATTTATGACTTTTTTAATTTTTAGTTATTTTTTATTTTATTTTTACTGTTCATAATTTTTTTTATATTTATTTACTGTTGAAAGTTGTAAACTTATTTACCCGTTTCACTTTTTTTTTAGATTAAGTTTTTTTATTCTTAAATTTTTTTATTATTTTCATTTTTCAGTTTTTTAGTAATCTTATTTATTGTTAGAAGTTTTAATTTAATTATTTAATAATTAAATTTTTTAAATAATTTGTATTTATTAAGTAGATTAATTTAATTTTTAATTTTTAAAAACTTAAGAATTAAATTAAATAATTTTAAAAAACTTGAGAATTAAATTAAATAATTTTAAAAAAATTAAAAAATTTATTTATTAACTTAATAATTAAATTAATTCTTAAGTTTATTAACGGTTTTTTAAGTTTATTAACTTATTAACTAAATTAATTTTTAAGTTTATTAATTTAATAATTAAATTAATTTTTAAGTTTATTAACAATTTTTTAAGTATATTAAATTAATTCTTAAGTTTTTTAAAATTATTTAATTAGGTTAACGTAAAAAAACTGAAAACTGAAAATAAAAAAAAACTTAGGAATAAAAAAA
>PYAF01003543.1:1660602-1675390 GCA_007407185.1 Glycine tomentella
ATATATAGTTTATATTTCAGATTTATAATAAAAAAATTTAAATTATGATGTAAGATTATTTTTAACTATTTATAATATTTTTAAAAACTATTTAAATTTAATTGAGAAATAAAATTAAAAGATGACATATCAAAATAACTATATAACTTATATTTTATCCAATTATAAAATATCATTTGCAATAAATTTATTGATTTTTATTATAATTATAATAAAATTTATATAAATGATAATTCATAATTAGATGATAGAGTAAAATCTTTTTATAACGTTAGTACATCACTATCAAATTCTTAAAAGAATCAGGTTATTAAAAAGATCAAATATACAAATAATGAAATAAGTATAAAAAATAGTAGCTTGAGATGTTAGAGAAAGAAATTATCTGGCTAATTGCAGTGTGAACTGTATATCTAAGGAAAAAATGAGAGAGAATATTAACAATATTCAATTGGAAGAGTTGCAGGAATAAGAACCTACACTCCTAGTTATATATGATTTTGTAATTTATAAGAGTAAATTTACATATACATGTTGGAGTGTGAGGCCATCACTCACCTTAGTTTCTCAATTGAGCACTCATTTTTATATATTCTTTTTTTTATAATATTCTTTTCTTTTCTTCTTACGTAGTAATCTCAATAAAATAGTCATAAGAGTGTCATTGAATTTTAAGATTTTACAAAAAAAATTAATCAAATCCTATTGTTATTATGGCTATGTTATTAACTTCAAACTCACATTTAAATTAAAATATATTCACCCTATATTATAAATCTAAATATTCATTATTGAATAAAAATGTTTTTAGTAGCTGTTCTTATATTAAAACGTTTTTGGAGTTATTCTTAAATGAAAATATTTTGATAATTTATTCACATTCTTATTAAAATTATGTTTGATAAGTTATTTCAGCTAATTTTTAATTTGAATAATATTTTTTAAAATATTAACTTCTATAAATATGTTGAGTATGATATTATCTTCAAATTCAATTTATCTTATTTCATTTTAAGTCCTAAACAGATTCTAAAATCTTTATAATATTATTATTATAACTGTGTTATTATTTTTAAATTTAAATCAATTTAAATATTATTTTCTATTAGTTTTTCATTAAAAAATATAGTAAAATATTTTAATTTTTATAATTAAATGATTCTAAATATAAAAAAAAAATTACCCTATAAATGTACATGAATTTAAATGCTAGCTAGTTCAGTAGTTCTATACTACCAATTTTCCCAAAAAAGAAAAAAATCATAGTATTAACTATTAAGATGAAGTACTTGTACATTAGGAGAGTGTAATTCTGTCGGTAGGGTATTATCAGAACCTGAGTGAGCCCGGTTGTGTCGGAGGCCAATTACCTCCTTCACCGACACAACAAACGATTCAGGGTTTCGTACATATTTTTATCCAACCACGATATGACACGTGTATTATATAGCATTATAGTTCAGAAAGCGTCAATTTCTTTTAATTTGGAAAATAAATATGAAGCATAAAAAAATTATAAAGTGCTGACCGAATGCAACAGGTTGCTTTCATGAATCTTCAGACTTAGTTGGTTTGATAATGATGGGGATTAATCAACAGTTGTTTATATTATTAATTAATTTGTATTCGTCTACTTCTTTTGTTCTACTATGCAATTAAAAACGATGAGGAAAACCCCATTTTTACGGTAGGTGCACCTAAAGTTTGATTTCCTTTATTAGTTTTATATTTTGATGGAAAACATTGCAGAAGTATATAAATTTAGGTTTTGAATAAAAAAAATTGTAATAACATTACTTTAAGAGACATTGTATAATAACATTAATTTAGTCTTAAATAACATTATTGGATTAAATTCTTTAAAAAAACATTATTGGATTAAATATGAAAATATCTTGCATCTCTTACTCACGGATAAAATTTATTTATTAAGCTGGCCTTTGGGTAAAGAAGAAAAAAGTCAATTTGATAAAGAATGACAAATAATCGGAGCACGATGCTCGTAAGTCGTAATATTCTTCTTTTTTTAGTAGTCTTTTGTCTTTTAATACAAGAGGCGTTTATGGATATATGCTTAAAACTACTTTAGAAAGAAATTTTTAAATTATTTTTGTATTTTGATAAAATAATATTTTTATCATATATTCATGACACTCAATAGAAAAATCTAGATATAAATAGTTGTATCTCAGGTATTATATGGTGTGATTTTTTTAATTTACGTAAAAAAATAAGTAGTTTAAATTTGGAAAAAAAACATTTTAAAATAAAAATAATAAATTCAGAATACAAGTAATTAATATTTTAAATAAAAATAATTCAAAAATAATTAAGCTGAGATTTAGAAACTTAATTTTGTAGCATAAAATAAATTTTAATAAAAAAAACCTACTAAATGATAGTGAAATTACAAAGAGAAAAAAAGCACATTAAAATTTGTCTTCGCATTAAAAAATGAAGACTCAAATTTATAATGTGTGAATTAATTCAACCCTAAAATTACACATTAATTTTTAATAAAGGACAGGTTCACTGAAAACTATTTTGTGATGTCATCTTACAAGTCTAACTAAATGGGATTTAATCATACTAAAAGATAAATATTGGACATTGACTATGAGTTTTCTGTTCTACAAAAACTTGTTATACGTCCATAAAATTAAGTAGGTTATTCATGTTTCTGAAACTAATTCTTGTTTTCCAATTGAATGTATGAATGTAATAAGATTCATTTCATTAAGAAACTCAAGGAGAACAGGAAAACAACTAAATAAGCATGTACCGGTGAGGAAAGTCAAAAGTGATAAACCATTCTTTTTCCACACATGCCATGCCATATTATTATATGTTGAAAAGTACTTATAATTCATTGCACTACATTTTTATCATTTGAGGTCAAAGAAACAATGCAAATAATGTTTTTTAATTGATTTTATGCAAACAAAAAATGGGTTTAATTTCAACACATTATAAACAAAAAAACTTTTACATTGTCAATTAATTAAAAATGATTTTAAATATACTTTCTAAATTAATTATTATAGATCAGACAATCGCATCATGCATTGCACTATTCTTAATTGAATTTATAAAAAAAAACTTTCACCATTATATTTTTATTTTATTTTCCACATGTATCCTTCTGAGATAATCCAATTCAAAATATGATGGATTTATTATTTACGTAAATCTATGTGATAGGATCGTTCCAATCATACGACTATTCACATACCACTTTTACCATAGCTTTTGCAGAGTATTAACTGCTTCTTTCGGCATTCTCTTGCAGGGAGAATAAACTCAATTACCATTTTTTTTGCACAACAATATTTAATTTTTTGTAAAAGGTAAGTGGGTACGTCACAAATTTGCAAGGATTTTTTTTTTTTTTTTTATGTATAAAAAGCAATAGCTGTACTCTTTTTTCTCACAGAACACCGCCAATAATAAGTTTAGGTACGTGCATAAGTGCATATATACCTTTCTTAAACAGATGATGAACCAACTGGGACAAACTAGACAGTCAGTTTCTGCCTCATTTTTTTTCCACACACTCTTTCTCTATCTCTTTTTCTTTTCCTCACTTTCTCTCTCTACTTTTTTTCTTCTTTATTTCTAGTCTTCTCTGGCTATCACAGATCTTGAACTGTTCTGGCAAGAATTCAGAGCACTTACCTCTTGCAGCAACAAAATGGGCTTCTCTCTGTTACCAAAAGCAACTACTTGTATTTTGTTCTTGACTCTGCTGTCTTGTACTTGCTTCACTTCAACAGGTTCACCTCATTACTATTACTTTTTCTTCTTCTTCTTTTTCCTTGTTTATGTATTCAAAAGTTGAAATTTCCATTGGTTATGTGTTTTTTGTTTGAGGGGTTGTTCAGTTTTCATTAGAGCTTTACTGTTTCCATTTTCTGGTGGTATGCATTCTATGCTGCGTGGACCTTACGCCCTGTTGGTTTTTGAAATGAATGCTTGTGAAAGATGGGACCTTTGTTCTTTGAATTTGATAAAGAAAGTGGATTTTGTCCTAATGTGGAAGCTTTTTTATCATGGCGGGTAATCTTGTTGATGCCAATTGTTTTATGTGGAAAATATGTTGTTTAACTTGTTTTGTTGCTGTAAAGATTTAGATTTTTAACAAATAAATAAATGAAAATTGTGTTCTGACTATTATTCTTTTAATAAGAACTGATTTGGCGTATGAATATTCGTTGAGTCAAGTGAGAAGAATTTTTTTTCCCCTTTGGGAGTTTGGAATATATTTTATGTTGAAAATTGAAATTATGATTGCTTACACTAGATTTGTGGCTAAGAACTCCTGTAATTGGGAAAACCGTGCATGAGTTGGCAGTCACTGATGGTGATCAGTTTTCGCTGTAAATGGAATAATCCGTGTGTAATGGTCCTTGCAGATTTTAGATCCTGGATATCTTCCAGTTCCTTATCATTAGTATTGGAGGTTATTATATTTAAATGGTAGGAGGTTATTAGATATCTTTGGTGTAAAGAATGGAGTCATGAATCATACATGCTATAAGAATTAAATATGTAAAAATGAATAACTATATATAGCTTCACCAGCCGTTGACTTAACAATATGTTTGCTTGTTTGGTTCCCTTTTTAGTGACTACTTAAACAAATCTAGCAATTTTGTTTGTCTCATAATTTCTATTGTGTGTAGTATATAATACGATTATGTAGAGGTTCAACATTTACTTGTCTTCTTTCCTTTCTGTTTACTTACTTTCCACTTGTTAATTGTCTGTTTATCTTTCAGATGCTTATGATCCGCTTGACCCAAATGGGAATATCACAATCAAATGGGATATTATAAGCTGGACCCCTGATGGATATGTGGTAAGTATTTTGACAATATCGCCTATTAATTTGGAAAGCAAACCATCTGTTGTGCATTATGCATGGTGTTGTTTTGCTCCTTTTCTTTCCATTGGTTGCTCACGTCATCTATCAATTCTTACTCGGATAATGCAATGACCTTATTAACATTTTGAAAAACCAAAATCATTGCATTCCAATTAGAAACGTGACTATTTAATTTCTTACAACACTTCTGAGTGTGTTACAACACTTGGTTTGGTGTGTCTTTACTATATACTATTGAAGTTTCTATCATTGAATAAGGTCAATAAACTCAAGTTTACAAATGAATTTCTTTTATTCTGTGGCTATATCCCTTTAAAGTGACTTTAGCTTAGTTTTATCCCATTAGTTATTTAGATATCTAAGAAACAATTGAATGTACAGGCTGTTGTTACGATGAACAACTTCCAACAATATCGCCACATCGCTTCACCTGGCTGGTCAATGGGATGGACATGGGCAAAAAAGGAGGTAATATGGAGCATGATGGGAGGGCAGGCCACTGAACAAGGGGATTGTTCAAAATTTAAGGCTGGTGTTCCACATTGCTGTAAGAAAGATCCGACAATTGTAGATTTGCTTCCTGGAACACCTTACAATCAACAAATTGCAAATTGCTGCAAAGGTGGGGTGCTCAGTTCATGGGTGCAGGATCCAACCAATGCAGTTTCATCATTTCAAGTCAGTGTTGGTAGAGCTGGAACCACAAACAGAACTGTCAAAGTCCCTAAAAACTTCACCTTGAAAGCACCAGGACCAGGTTATACTTGTGGGCCAGCGAAGATTGTGGCACCCACTAAATTCATTACGTCAGACAAAAGGAGAGTGACCCAAGCACTGAGTAAGTTATAGGACTTTTTATGTCATTTTCACAGATCTCAATATGATCATCTATTTTTCTCCTGCCTCCGACCAACCTCAAGCACTTCTTTTAACAGGGTTTTGTTGGTAACAAAATCTGGGACTCGTGTTACTAATTCTCTACTTAAATTTAAAACAACTGAAAATTACAGTTGGTACCAGTAACTATCAGCAAATTCTAGCAATTTGCTATATCCTTAACATCACTCTTGTTTATTGCAGTGACATGGAATGTGACATGCACATACTCACAATTTCTGGCTCAGAAAACTCCCTCTTGCTGTGTCTCACTTTCATCTTTCTATAATGATACCCTTGTTCCCTGTCCAACATGTGCATGTGGCTGCCAAAGTAACTCGTCTCGGTCAGGGACCTGTGTAGAGTAGGTTTCCACGATTCAGTGTACTGTGAATTCCTTCTAGCTACTAAGTTGTGCACTCATATATTTCCTTTCTTTGTGGTTACAGTCCAGATACACCACATTTGGCATCAGTTGTTACTGGCTCTGGGAAGAATAACTTTTCACCTTTGGTTCAATGTACTAGTCATATGTGCCCAGTCCGTATCCACTGGCATGTTAAGCTTAACTACAAGGAGTACTGGCGTGTGAAGGTTACTATTACTAATTTTAATTACAGGATGAATTATTCTGAGTGGAACATGGTTGTTCAACATCCAAACTTTGACAATCTGACTCAACTGTTCAGTTTCAACTACAAGTCATTGACTCCTTATGGTTCAATAAGTAAGTGTGCTCCTAACTTGTTTCAATTTCTGGAGTTAAAAATTTTCTTAAATACTGTGAAAATATTTTCTTAATTCTTCATCATAACACATCAAAACTTTTACTTCTTATTTTGATAAACTATAGAAGGTAATTACTGATTTTTAAGTTGCTTTTAACAGATGATACTGCAATGCTATGGGGAGTTAAGTTCTATAATGATTTTCTCAACCAAGCTGGCCCTAATGGAAATGTTCAATCAGAGCTACTCTTCCGAAAGGATAAAGCAACTTTTACTTTTGATAAGGGTTGGGCTTTTCCTCGAAGGATCTACTTCAACGGTGACAACTGTGTAATGCCACCACCTGATTCTTATCCGTGGTCACCTAATGCTGGTGCTAGGCAAGAGGTTTCCTTGTTTTCTTTAGTGATAGCATCTTTGGTAGCCTTGGTATTTTATGCTCGCCCATAAAGTTTCAATCTGTGGTACACTTAGCCTTGTAATAGAAAATTTTCAGTCAGACCAGTTTTGACTCATCTGTGATGTCAATTTAGTATTTGAAGCATATGGGAGGATGACATCCAAGATTAGATCACGTGTCCTATGATTTGTTACAGAGGATTTACATTGGTGGTAGAATTTGCTATTGTTTTTTGTGTTTGTTGTAATTCAATGATGTATGTATCGTAATTATAATTGTAAACTGTAATTATAACAAATATACACAGCGAGATGTCACTTGAAAATATGGACTTGATGAATCATATGTGGATTTGAAATGATAATGGTCTTTTTACTTGCAGTTTCCTACATGGAATAAGAATGTTCTATGCATTATGCTCAATATGTTCTTAAGCAAAACTGAATAAAAGAGAAATGGGGTATCCATTACAGCGTTACAATATAAGCATTTACACATGATTCAGACAAAATCATTGCTGGGAATTATATTCAGTTATTCCCTATTCAGCATCCGATAAGCACTAATGAATCACAGCACACACATTCATGAGTTTGGCTTGGTTTTATCAAACAATCCCCTAAGAATCTTCATACCTGATGTACGTTGTGGTGTGTGTAGGAAAACTTGGCTTCAAAATTTCAGACAACAATTGTATCTCCCCTAAGTACTACTTCACCAAACAGCTATCATGACAAGCATTGTGAAAATGAATGCTGGGAAGTTTAATAAGTTCACAGGGGCGGAATTAGGGAGGATCGGGTAGCTATCAGGCGGTGGCAGCATGCATTCCTCACCATTAAAGTAGACCTTGCGAGGAAATGCCCACCCCTGCTTGAATGTGAACGTATCCTGGTTCTTCTGAAGAAGAATTTCTGATTGAACATTCCCAGTTGGTCCAGCTTCCATTAAGAGATCATTAAAGAATTTCATGCCATAGAACATACCAGTGTCATCTGCATAAAAAATGAGAATAAAATTGAGAACTCATTCTAAAGGATTATTATTGACTTACAAAACACGCTTAAAAAGATTTGTTTGTTGGTACTAACTTATGGACTCATAGGGAAGTAAAGGCTTGTAATCAAAGCTAAAAACTTGGGTGACATTGTTAAGATTTGGATGCTGAACAGCAAGAGTCCAGAGGGAGTAATTCATCCTGTAGTTGAAATTCGTCACGGCAACCTTGACTCGCCAATAGTCCTTATAGTTGAGCTTCACGTGCCAGTGTACCCTTATTGGGCACATATGATGAGTGCACTGTAGCAATGGTTCATTATCTTTCTTTGGAGTGTGAATCCCCACCATGTTGATACGTTTAGAGTCACTCCTGCATACCATACCAACATGTGAGAGAATGATTCTAGTTGTTAGATATAAAGAGGTCATTAATTATTTTTCATATCAGACTTTACTTGACACAGTTCCTCTTGTTCTGGCAGCCACAGGCACAAGTTGGGCAAGGGGTAATGGTCTCATTGTAGAAGGATGACAGAGATACACAGCAACCCGGGTTCTTTCTAGCCAGAAATTGTGAGTATGTGCAAGTAATATTCCATGTCACTGCATGACATATAAACAAATGAAAACTAAGAGAATTGTTGAATGGATTGAAATTGGGAAAGGAAATTGATTTCACAAAGTTAAAGAACTTACTTAGTGCTTGAGTCTTGCGGCGCTTGTCAGGTGTAAGGAAAACGGTGGAAGGAACAACCTTGGCAGGACCACAAGTGTAGCCTGGTCCTGGACCCAAGAGAGTGAAGTTCTTGGGGAGTTTAACTGTCTTGTTTGAAGTACCGGCTAGCCCAATACTCACTTGGAAGGATGAGACTGCTGATGAAGGGTCTTGGCCCCATGCTGCCACCACTCCACCCTTACAACAGTTTGAGAATTGCTGGTTGTAAGGCACACCAGGGAGCAAGTCTACAACTGTGGGAGTTTTCTTGCAGCAGTGAGGTACATTGCCTTTGAACTTAGAACAGTCTCCTTGTTCTGTGGTTTGAGCTCCTACCATGGACCATATAACTTCCTTCTTTGCCCATGTCCATCCCAAAGTCCATCCAGGATTCATGATGTGCCGAAACATTTGGAAATTGCTCATTGTTACCACGGCCTGGTAAAAAATGCAATACACAGAAGCAGATAATTTCATTACATGAAAGATTACTTTTCAATTTAGTTACATCCATTTTACTGGCTATGCAATAAATTGCAATGCTAGTGGACTATACTATTTGTTTGGATGAGCGTTGACAAAAATGATTTTGGTTAACACTTACTTTGAAGTAATATGATTTATGTTTAGATGCTTTTATTATAAAAACAAATTAGTAATAGAACTCACTTAAAATTGTTGAACTAATGTAAAAGTTATCTAAAGTTGTTTCAATCCAAAATTTTAATTCTTTAACATGGAACCAAACAAATGATAATTTAACTAAAATCACATTAACTGTGATATTTCAACATGATTCTAAAGAATTGAATTTAACGTGAAACCACTGTCTTAGTATTTTTATTTGATCTGTCAATGCACCGTTGACAACTAGGTAAATCTATTTCTTGGAATTTTCTGTGGCCTGGAAAGTATAAAACAAATAACAGTGAAGTTTTTATTACTTACTACATAGCCATCTGGTGTCCATGACACAACATCCCATTTGATCGTTATGTTTCCATTTGGATCCAAAGGATCGTACGCAGCTACAACCAGAAACATCAACAAATCGGTTGAATGTGTGCGAAATGTAAGTGAAAGTGAAGCAAAATCCGCGAAGAGGGTAAGTTGTTATCTCACCTGCACAAGAGAATAGCACAATAACACATACTGCTGATATGACAAGCCTCATTCCCTCAATGCTGTGCCTTTGATGCTATCTACTATGATAAGTTGATAAGTGGTGCCAAGTGTTAGCAACTTTCTTTCAGTGAGAATTGAGTTTCTTCACCTCAATGCTATGGAATTGGATATGTAGTAATGTAGAAAAAGAGCCTTGAAGAGAATTTCTTTGGGATTCAAGTGATGGCTCACCTAATGGTTGTTAGGTACCTTCACATTTATATTTCTATCATTGTCTCGCCCATGAGATTTTTCCTTTTGAACTTCCCATATCTTAAAGCAACGGCCACTGAATATAGAATAGGCGGGAGATGCATATGAGTGAACATAACACGTCAACGGTTGTGTTTGAATGTGCATTTGTTCTCTGATGGCTTAGCCTCACCATACTATGAAGTTACCAATGTACCCCCTTATTCCGTACAGATAAATTCTTTCACAAAAGTGTGTATCCATCTGTAAAATGAAATAGTTTAGGTTTGTCCAAATTAAACAAGCCTAAGGTGATTCTATATTTAACTAGTTTACTTCTGCGGACTAAGTATATAACTGATCCTCAAAAGGGCCATGTTCTCCCTTTCCTTTTCTGCCTTTTTTATTAGTTTAATCTAGCTATATCCAATACATCATATTAATGAATATGATGAATTAACGATGTGGTGATATAGTGAATTCTTATTAGATGTCTGCATAACAAAGTTCTACATTGGTGCATATAATTTTATTTTTTTTAATCTCTAAGAACTTCCTATTTCTTTGGACTTTTTTCTTTACCAAGAATGATAGGAACACAAAAGGGTTGAACAAGTGAGATATGACATGAAATGAAAACGTGGTCCTCTTTTGTTTACAACTTGATCATTGTATTAGGTAACATATGTCACTTCTCTAGACCTTGCCAACTAATTTTGTGAACCTACACTTTATGATCTTGCTTTCGTCACCACGTTGAGTCAGAGACATGAGTTTGAAGCAAGCAAGCTAAGTAGGGACTAGGTAGTGAGTTCCCTTCTAATCAAAAGGACACTCTAGCTGCTGCATGCATCTCCATAAAACCTTGATTGCTTCAATCCTTTAACTGCAAAATTTCTCAGTTAGATACTAATTTGGAATCTTTTGCCCCATTGGCTTATTACCCTCAAGACATGATCATGAAACTTTTGATATGCAAATTATCTGTTTTTTGGCCCCCATAATAATACAACTAAGACGAGCGAGCCTTGTATTGAAAGCCGGGATGGTTGTTAGCAACGTTACTCAACCCTATACGTGCAACATATTATAAATTCTGAATGAATATAATTAATTCAAAATTTTAAACATATAGATATTATAAATCCATCGTATGAATACGTTATCAAATATATAGTTTGACAAGATTTTGGTACGTTAAATAGATTGGGGGAAATTTACCCTCCTAAAAGGGACCTTATAGGTTGACCAAAACAATACCCCGTTAGCGGTTCGACGATTATGAATATCTTTGGTAACAACTTATAATCACTTCTGAATTTAAAGGAAAAGAATCGTACAAGTGAGTTTTTTTGGGGTAAGGGTACAAGTGAGTTTACTTAAAAGATATGCACCATCGTATGATTTTTTTTTTTTTTACACGAAAATGATAAGATTTTACCCTAAATCGATACATTTGGTTAAAAAAAAACCCTATGTTGATACATCAATCTATTTATTGATATGACGTGAAACTAAAATGAATTCTTATTGAATGTTGTTCGAAAGGATCTGAACGCTTTGGACGATTCAGACAGCGATGATGACTCCGACGAGTGGCAGTGGTGATTTCTGGTAAGCGTTGACCTACAAATATTTTGATGCCAAAGTCAAATAGTATAAGAGGCAAATAAGGAGGTTAAGATATGCAGTGGTAGATGGAGGAAAAATTAGTCAAATAACTATTGTAAGCCAACAATCATGTGACAGACACAAAATACCTCCGGAACAAATGCATATTTAGTATTTTCCTTACAATTTAGTCGTTAGTGTTTACAATTAACGTCAACATAAAATTGTTGCTAAAAGGATAAAAGCTACTATATTAATCTCTTCTAGAAATAAGGATCGAACCTTTATTTAACAGTGAGGCGAAATTAAATTAAATAAACAAAAAAAAAAGTAATTAAGCTTGGAAAAATGTATTACTAATATTTCTCGTTACTAAAATTATAGATTGTAGGTATTGATTGCTAAGCAGTTGCTTCCTGCATCTTTTAAAGCTTCTGGAACAGCTAATCCAGAATGTAACATTTCGGATTAGGTGCTGGAATTAATAAGGAGTACAGGAAGTAATTGTCTAATTTCAATCGGTTTTTAGCACGCATTGGTTTCTATTGGTATCATAGGCCCATTTATTTTTGCTACGACCCCAATAAGATTTTTGGGATATTTTTTTCAAAAATCTGGTTGTTGTGTTGAGAATGATGACTCGCATTATGGGTTAGGAACCTAGGATTGACCCAAATTTTTTGAATAACAATCAGTTCAGCATAGCTAGGATAAACGGGGAAAAAAACAAAAAAAAACTCTGGACCAAAATATAACAAGTAATAGATTAATCGAACATTACTGATGTAGTGATGACATTACACTACTAAATGAAAATTTAGTATAAGTAGGACTAAATTATTCCATATAGAGTTATTAAGAGAACTTTACGGGTGGTGTTGCTTGCACGGGGTGTTATTTACATGGTCTAGAAGTGAAATCTGGCTGTTTTATACCTTTATCTGTAGTGGAAGAATGAGAGTGTTTGATGTTTGTAGGTTTGACCTGTCAGTTTCCCTTTGCTACGTTTATCACATGATTCGCAACTAGGTTTACCCCTTTTTTTTAGGTGTCAACGTGTAGTGTGGGAAGGAAAGGAGATGTGGTGGATGGTCAATTCCATTATGATGCCCTGGCTTAAAGTGTTCCTTTATTGTTAATTTTATATTTTTCAGTTGCAATTCAAGTTTAATGATGATTATTCACTTGATTGCCATGGTGGCAATTGGAAACAAAAATGAATAATTGGGATTGGAAGAGGATAACATTTATGCTATCTTGCCCCTGTTAATCATCAGGTTTTGAGTTGACTTTCCTGGACCAACATACCATGGACAGGGGGGAGGATAAATTGCACTGTTAAATTAGTGCTCTCGGCAATAAACAGAAGGAATAGCATGTTGTAATCCTGGAAGCCTACAAAGCTCAATTTTTAAATGTATTGCTTTATTCTGATTGGATTTAACATGCAATGATGTCTTGATGGGGAGCCTTATTTTCAATTTTCAGAATAATAGTGTAATATATCTGGCTGGCCATTGTCCTGTTGTTCCTCAAGAATGCAATTATTGTGGGAAGAAATTCAATATAGGTGGAGCTATATGGTCTGCTCCTATCCAGGATCAAGAATGGTTGACTTCTATACTAGCAGACGTGAAATCTATGAAAGAAAGGTATCCTGCATATGATCGCATATCGGCTGTGTTGACTACAATATCATAGGTGTGTTTTTGTACTATATTTTTTCTTTTTTGAATACCATGTGGTAAAAACTGAGTTAGTGGTAGTGTGACCCTGATGTGGTCCACTTATTTTGTTCACTAATGATAATTGATTGCATAATGGAGGTATGGGAGATGATGGGTTGTTGCTTAGTGGGGCTTAAAGGATAACGCACTTCACCTAATCTCTCCATTATCATCTGCAATCATAAACCTCATCTTCACCTACCTGTCTGCCATCATGATTAAGCCTACCTTCAGTGCACACTTGAACGACCTCTTGATGGAAGAGTCTATAAAAGGGTGCAGCTTCAGCTTCTTGAGTCACCGAGCTCATTCTACATACGGAGCTATACACCATCTGAGCTGTAGAATAAGAGTTTGGAAGGCTTACAGAAGAACCACGTATTAGAGTTTGCAGTCTTCATTCATAGCTACAACAACCATTCAACAACCATTCAAAGCACATTCAAGAAAGCAATGGCGGGAGGTATTTATGATCTTAATATTTCCGCATTAGATCTAATTGCTGTTATTGTATAAAAGCATGATTAGATCATCAAGATATATTTATAGAACTTACATATGGTATCAGAGCAGGTTGTAACCTCTGCCTTGCTTCTGTTTTCCGCCTCTGACTTGCTCCTTATTTTTTTTCTCCTTCGGTTATATGAGGAGGGAGAAGGGAGAGAGTGAAAACTGGTTGAATTTTTGGGTGATTTAAGATGATGAGAAATAATTCGCATCTGTTGCTATTGCCATGTTCTTTATTTGGGTATTCACGGTTACGCATGCTGTACGCATCATTACTTGATTATTTATAATAGCAATTTGATTTTGTGCCCACGTGACCAAAGCTGCAGCACAATAGGCTTTTTCAATCTTTATATTAAAATATTGAATTAATGTGCACTGCATTTCGTTGTACATGGAACTTTTCAACCTTTATATTAAAGTATTAAATTAAGGAGCATCTTGGTTAGTGCATTATTGTTGCTTTTGCTGCACTGTTGCTGACTGCACGTTAATTTAGTTTGCTATTATTTTAATATCATGCATGTGCTTTTGTGCTGCTTTTGTGCTTTTATTTTTATATTTCACGTGCCTTTTGTTGCTTTTAATGTGCACGGACGTGATGCAAATGCTTGCTTTGAAATGTTTTGAAAATTTAAAAACATTGGTAAAAATGGTAAAGGCAAGATTTGAACCCGTGCCATTATGGTTAATTGAAGTATAAGGATGGCCATTTGAACTACTGAAATTATGAATTAAGCGTGGAGATTATTTACATTATTAAGGATGCTATGTAAATATTTAGTTCTTAATTAATCTGAATGATTGATTATTTAATTTTATTGTTTATGATTAATTACAATAAAATTAATTAAGGAAATAAGAGAATATTTTGTGATCTTTATAATTTAATTGATTAAAGCTTAGCCACAGCAACTTTAATTATTTAAATTATATATTAAGAGCCTCTTGATCAATAAGGTACAAAATATTAATTGTAATTAG
>PYAF01003543.1:1682801-1698329 GCA_007407185.1 Glycine tomentella
AAAAAAAAAAAAAAAAAAAAGGTATAATTAACCACGAAGAAATTTTATGTCATTTTCATGAGCTTCGTCAAAACATAAAAAAAGATGTGTCTTTTTTCTCATCAAATATATGAATAAGTAACGGTATTTATTTTTAGTGCCTAAGATAAAGTGGCAAAAGAAAAGCAATGCCTTTTAATAGCTTAAAATTGTCATTTTCTAACTTAAGAAGAATCTTAGGGCGATGGCTTGGTCAAATTAGTAGTTACAAAAAGAGCCAACCTTGTGGACATCTTAGAAAGTGATTTATCTCAAACTCTATTAGCTGTGTCTTCTTTTTCTTTTCTTTTCCATTCAATTTGGACAATAAATAGTCAGAATTGTTTGTGATGATTATGCCTTCCCTATTCGTACGCGGCGAAGACTATTCTGAAATCTCGAGTTCTTCTGTTTTTCCTTCGTGATTGGAAGGAGAAAAAAAAAGTAATCTTATTCAAACTTAAGCCAAAAAGAAAAGTCCAAATGTAATCAATAAAATGGCTGTGAGTAAAGGTATTCCTCACAACTGTCACAGCACAAGTGACACTTTTTTGTCCAGTATTATCCCCTTATTTTGTTAGAGATAAATTTTACGAGATACAAAATATTTTTTTTCTTATTCATATACAATAAGTGACTCAAAGTTTTAGTTTAAAAAAAATAAAAAATGTTATTATAGTTTTTAAGAAAAATCATATACAGCACTATCAGCAATCAATTGAAGTCTAACTAACCGTTGGGCCAGCCTCATCTAAATAAAATTTCTTTACATGTAAAAAGAGATATAAATATTATAATATGCCTTAAAGGGTCAGAGAATTAAACCTACATACAATATTAAGGTCTAGTGCAGCAGCAGCACCATCCATGCAAAGAAAGAAGGGAAGTGAAGTGAAAGGTAACTTGCGGATTCAATTTTTGTGTCTTTTAATGCGGAGAGAATAGCGGAAAAAGGAAATTGGAATGCGTATGCAATTAGGGAGTTACACGTTCCTTCGCATATCTCACGTTCTTCTTTCGTTTGACAATGAAAAGAAACGAACGATGCTTCTGTCCTCATTCGTGGAAAGTTGTGTAGATGAATAATGATGCTAGTCAAAATATATATCTATTTATACATGTATTTCTTTTTATACCACATCAAGTATCTTTCATTCAATGCAGTTGTGTTTAAGGATAGAATTACTTTGGATGATAGATGATAAAAAAATTTAAAAATATTTAACGTAATTGAATATTCAAAATTTAAAGTCGTGTTAACTTATGTGTTTGCAATATAATCTTAAGATGGAAATGGCCGTAATTGTTTAGATCTACAACATAAAGCTGAAGTCTTGTAGACTAGTAGACAAGCACATTCCCTAAGCATTTTTTTTTATTATGATAGGTTAGGCTGTTTTGATGAATTTCTTTATGAGTACTTCTAAAAGAAAAAAATAAGAAAAAAAAATGATATGAATTTTTTTATAAATAAAAATAAACTTTCAATTAATTAATTTTTAAAAACTTATTAATATAGTTTCTCTAAAAGATGAAATGACATCTACACATAAGTTAATAAAAAATTCATTTTAACTTATGAAGAAGCTCATTTCATTTTTTTCTTATTACTTTCTTTTTCTAGAAGTGCTTCTAAAGAAACTTACATCCAAACAGACCCTTAATCCAAAACTTTCTTATATGAGTCACCTGATATGATATCCAAAGATGACTTATTTATAGTGATAATCGTACATAATTATCATAATCTTATATTCGTATTTCTTAATCAATACCTTTAACATAATAGTCATCAAAACAAAAAATATAAAAATCAAAAACAATAATTCAATCATAATTATCAAATTCTCAAATTAATTCGCTAAATCTTATAAATTTACAAGTTTACTTATTATCTACTAGTTAATTTGTGTGCAAATTTTCTTTTTAG
The DNA here is from genome assembly GCA_007407185.1 of Glycine tomentella. Lineage (NCBI taxonomy): Eukaryota > Viridiplantae > Streptophyta > Magnoliopsida > Fabales > Fabaceae > Glycine > Glycine tomentella. Next base: position 1,684,750 of record PYAF01003543.1, read on the forward strand.
TATACTTTCGATATACTTTATGCAAACTTGGTAGACTCACAAATTTATCATTGAGTCAACCAGTTAAAAAAATTAGACCAAAATATAAGTCATTTTAGGTTATTTTTACACGTTTAGGGTTCAATATACCTCCATTTGATGTGTTGTTTGTAAATCAAAAATTCATACCTCTAACAACATCAAACCCTTATTCTCTAACAACATCAAAATCTTGTTCTCCAACAACATCAAACCCTATCACCTCCTCAATTTATTATCTAATAGTAATGCATTATTAAACTTGGCTATTTAAAAATTATAGAATTTATGATTTATTATTTTATTTTATTATGTTGTTAAAATATATAATTAGTATGATATTTATGAGTATTTTATTATTATTTTTATATAAAATTGACTTTTACAAATTTACGAATTGAGTCCATAAGTTAAATTTATGAAAAACTCTCAAATTTATGTAAATTCTGGAGCAACTAATTTATTTGGACTACAAATAGAATATTTGCAAATTGCAACACTCGGAATCAAATTGGTAAATTGGTAAATGAAAGATAAAAGAGATATCTCACCATTATACGGTCCATAATAACCTAACTTTGGCGTGCCTATTTCGTTATTTTTGAACTACCTACCTAGCTAGCTAAATGATATACACAATGTTAATGGAATTCTGGCGTTGAACTTAGACTTGCCTTTTCTTTGCTTGACAGTGTCAGCTTAACAACATATTCGGCACATTTGGTGGAAAATGCCTCTGCTTTGACGTGAGGACTGTGGCAGAAACCATATTTATCATTCATTTATTGGCTTAGGCCATTTTTTAGTCTAAATGGTATTAGGCCACTGACCACCCAACCCCTCTTGCCTTGCTTTGGTCAATGCCTTGCAATTTACTTAAAAAATTACGATTGTTACCTACAATATCACTTTCACACACTATGGTTCTGGTTCCATTCCACAAGTATCCTATTGGTGCTGAGGTCCAAGTTCTTTTTTTTACATTCAACAAAAGAGCCCAAAATCAGGGCCCAAACTCCAAACAACAACAAGACTTAAATTAAAAACTACGTCAGTTCTTTGGCGATCGCTAAATTTACTCTCTGATTTTAACATTGTTCATTATTAAATGTATTTTTTTCTTCATTTTGTTAATAACTTTATTCAAATAAATTTTTTTCTTTCTATCTAATACTTCTCTCTTCTCTCTTCCTTTTGCTTCTTCTTATCGTTACATTTTTTCTTGTCCTATTATATGATGATGCGCTTCATTTTTCTTCCTTCTTCCATTGATAATTTTGACTCTTCTCTAACGACATTCTTTCTTAACAATACTATTCATCGATGAAGCAACAAATATGTTTAACAATTCTGGGAACTTTCTGCAATTGTCATGAAAAATATATATTTAAATGGATATAATAACAAAGAACGAGCCTACTGATATTTTCACCACTTGGATAGATTTGGGGTCAAGCTCCATGGGTCCTAGGAAGGGGAGTATGTTTAGTAAGCTTTAATAAATATAGAGTGCGTTTAGCAATTTGAAGGTTAATTTAGCTATTGCAATATTTTTTGTTGTTTGATGATGAAACTCACAGGCCTAAGTTCCCAAGCCCAATAGTGACTAGTGTAAATGGGTCAATTCACTTTCAGTGTGAGATCGATATGAAGTGCTCACAAGTGAAATTCTTCAACAAAATTCACCTTTAAAGTTTATAGTTAAAATTTAGTTATTATGAAAGTTTAGTTTAGTTGGTTAAATAAAATATGAGTATTGGATGTAACTATATATTCAAAACTCAAACTCAAGACTTATGAATAAATTGGAATAATCACACATTACTTGATCTACACACTTCTATTTAAAAGAAATTCAATATTACTAACAAACACTCCTTACACTAAAATCCACCCTATATATCGAGGAAACCATCAATACACAAATTAATTAGTAACATTTCAAGGTTTATAAGGTGAACTGAGGATACACTCGTTCGTAATATTTCCATGTTTCTCTATTTGAAGGATGACAATATACCTTCTTACCTTTGGTTATCATGATATCACTTCATATGCTTTGGGATCTCACATAAGCCTATAATCTATACTATGTAATTCAGGAATGTGAGGCAAGTAATGCAATCTTTTGCAAATAATATCTTCAGAATTTCACTTGGGTGCACTTCGTATCGAACTCACGACAAAAGTTATACTTTTTGAAGTCGTACTTTCTCTGTAAAATAACATACACATTTGTTGCAACAATTTATTTTTGTCATGCTAAGGAAAGACTAACAAGGTTTTTCCCCCCCTCTAAAATTAGAAAATATTACATTCTTAGGGTGACTTGATTCTTTCCTAAATGAGCTCTTTAGGATTCTTTCACCACATCATCGAAACAATCCTATAACATAGTCATTTTAGATTTTAAACCCAACATTGTAATTTTGATATATTTTTACATCCTCTTAAGTTAGATAATGTTTTAAGAATGAGTAATAAGTTAGGTGATTCATTTTGTAGCCGATTGAAAAGTCCCTACCCTCTTCTCGTAAATTAAAAACCTGTCTACTGGGTAAACAAGTCTACAAACACGTAGTTTTTTATATCTCTTTATTGAATCCATAAACCTTAGAATAAATTTAACTACGTGTTCTTAATCTCTCTTTCTCCCATTGATGATTTTTTTTAACTGGAATCAGTGAAATTCTCTCTTCCTAACTACATTTTTTCATTCATAAAACTTGATTTAAAACCTTTCTTAAAGAAACACTAACATCTATCTTATTAATACCTATTTATGACTTATATACGATACTATAGTAGTCTAGCATGTTGTGTCCATGTATTTGAATATTGTTACATGAAATTCTTCAAGAACATGAATGAGTCCTGACTTTTGGCTCAAACTGAGTCCTGACATGGCTTAGCATAGGCTTTGAAATATGAGCCCAAGTGCATCAGTTGAAAGGGAAAGGTGCATCATAGAGTGTGGCACTCTATGCTCTAGCTTTGACCAAAGCGTGTTCTAGCCTGATCCACAAATGAATATGCTCCCAAAGGTTTACTACTAATTAAAGCATCTGCTAGGCCTCAGTACTGACAAGCCAGGCCTATTAACCAGTGATTGTCTTAACCAGACCACTTTGCATGCCTCCAATATTCTTCCACATTACTACATTTGCATTGTTTGTTACTTTGTTAAGCATTATAGTAAATGCTGCTCAATTTTAAGCATCTTACACGGTGCAAAAGAAGAAAAAAACAGAGAGTAACACATGAGGAGAAGAAAGAAGCTAATTTCATTGACTTTTCTACTTTGTTAGAACATATTATCATATAAAAAATAACCCCCTACTATTCCTATATCTCATTACTGTACATGCACAAAGCCTAGTTAGTAAGACGAGACCCTTATGTGCAGTCCGTTTGGTGCCACAACTCTAGGAAATTTCATCAGTTTATCTCCTCCTATTTCTTCCCACCTGCAATGAAACATTAAATATCACATGTCAGAAACTGCATGTGTTATTACATTCGATTTTCAAAACAGACAAACCAGTGGTTTGTTAATATGCAGGATCAGCAATAACATCGAACAAACAAATTTTTGAAGTGATGGATGTTTGAATAGGTAAACAAATAAACCTCTCTCACCTGTATCTGGTTACAAAGTAGTGTAAGAAAGTTGAAATTTCTGCTATCCCCAACTCCTTCCCTGGACATTGTCTGGTCCCTCCTCCAAATATCAAGAAGTGGCTTTGTGACTCTAGACTGTTACCCTGCATTTTGCAGTTGGTCATTAAATTATGCTGGTTTTCAAGCCTTTTTGTTGTTAAATTATAAAATATAAAAGGAAATGAAAAAGGTATAGGTTGTGTTACAAACCAGCCATCTCCATGGATTGAATGTTAGTGGATCATGATACAGAAATGGATCATAATTGATCTCTCTCGTATATACGTATATCCTCCACCCTTTAGGAATCGAATAGCCTGAAAACATGTCCAAAAAAAAAAAAATTCCAATAAGTCTCTTGATTGCAACAAGATGCTAGTCACACATACTATCATTAATTACTAATTATTAAAAAAAAAATTGAACACTGCTTTGTAAAATCCATAAATGCCCCCTTCCTGATTTTTCCATCTATGACCAAAGCATATTAAAAATATAAAGTGATGCTAATATAAGAGGAATTTTAGGAAAAAGACATCTTTAGATGGATAACTTGTTATATAGTAATGGAATAGTGGAATGGAATGAGTTTGGTTTGGAAATTTAGCTTATAGGCAATGCCAAGTGTCCAATTACACTATCCTAGGGACAAATTTTTAACCGGTTACTTTATAACAAGTTTTATTGATGCTGAAAAAAGTGACTGAAAGAAGACCCAAAAGTAAAAAAAATAAAAAATAAAAAACAGCTTCTTGAGCCCATAAACATGAACACAACAAAAGCTAGAGACATATAACCCACCGTTTAGTTCCATGTCATGAGTTGTTTTTCTTAGAACCCCATTAACTATCGTCGCCAATCTCGAGGTCTCAAAAATCACCTGCATGAGACAGAGATGGCAAACAACATCAAAATTGTGATCAAAGATTCAACACAATTATTGAAAATAAAATAAAAATTATCAAACTGAAAGAATAATATTAAATGAAAAAAGATAGCAAAATCTTACCGCACGAGTAAACCTCATTGACTTGAGATCATTACAATCAATTGGATCCTCTGGATTTTTCCTTTCCCTAATGGCAAAATGCTCTTTCTGTATTCAGTGTTATCATAGTCAGAACAGACAATACATTAATGCAACAGCAAGATACCTTAAGAAACATGAGAAGTTGAGAACTTTGCACTCACTCTGATTTCTTCAAGAACTTTGGGATGATCGTGGAGGTACTTCACTGCCATCATTGATGTGGTTGAAACAGTTTCATAACCAGAATACATAATTGTAATAATTAGATCAATGATTTCCTCATCAGTTAGTTTGTATCGATTTTCATCTCTATTCATCAAGCAACCAAGCATGTCCACGTGGCCCTCTTGAGATGTTTTCCTTTCCTCTAGCAGCTGACTAAGAATGCTGACAATACTCTTTCTTGCCTGCAAAACAATCAAAGTACAAATATAATGTATAATTGAAGAAATAAATTGGCAATATGAACAATTGAAAGGTCCAAATTTTTGTGAAACATTGTGTTTGGATTTACCTTGTTAAAACTGAAATTGAATGAAATTGATTTTTAATAAAAAAAATTAAGTAAAGTGATTTATATTTAAATGTTTTTATTTTAAAATGTGCTAATACAAAAGTTTAGTATAAAATATTTTATCCAATGTATAAGATACTAAAGTTGCTTAAACTCAAAAAACTTCTGAACCTGGAATCAATTTTTCAATGAGAGACTAAACATGTAAATGTTTATCTAACGTCACATCAACTAGAATTTTAATATGATTTTGGATGATGTAATGTGAATTCAAAAACGATCAATATCAAGCACCAATGGGAAAAGATCAAGGACCATACCTGCAATCCACGGCGATAATTTGTGCCAGGAAGGTTTATAGGCAAAGATAGAGTTCCTAAAACAAGTTTAAAGAACTCTGTCATGAAGGGTTGGGATATTGAGCTGGATTCCATACCAGAAATCTGCTTCAGGGAAGAGAGAAATGCCATCTGTTCCAAAATATAAGAATTTGCAGTTATGTTAAACTTTTCCTGTTTGTGTTCAAGTTTTTTTAGATTTCAATTGATAGTTCATAGTTGATACAAACCTCTTTAGTTTTCTCTTGGATGTTAATGACTTTGTTATCCCAATCACTCAAGTGGGTTCTCATGAACTCATCAATTTTTGGTAAAAGCTGGTCTCTGATCAAGGTGGGGCTAATGATTGAAAGAAGTGCTCCTCTCATGTACTTGTGAGTGGAGCCATGAACAGCTGCAATATTGCGTGTGCCTAAGATATCTAACATGGATTGTGGGTACCCTGGAACAAGCCCTTTTGCTTCATTCATCAGTATGTATCTATTAAGCTCTGGATCCATGGATACAATGGTAGGACACCCCAGGATGTGGGATTTGAAAAAACTGCCATACCTGCCATTCACAAAAGGGAAGAAGAAAGAAAAAGATACAATCATAATTCATAACCGATGGGGTAAAAGACCAAAAGTACAACAATGAACAGTATTTATCTCACCCAGTTTAACTAGTTTGAGGAAAAATGAAATATATCACTTACATAATGCTTTTTTTTTTTCATGCTATTACTATTACACTTTTTTACAGCAATCTCTACAATCTTCTTTTATTTTCATATCTCCATCACATCAATTATATCTTTGTTCTACAAAAACAATTATTGTACAAAAATGAAAAATAGTAGTACATATCCGATTTCTCATTATTTTTTTCATATAAACACGTTGATGATGTGAGTGCCATTCATTAGAGACAGTGAGAGTTTATCTTTCCCTGGATCTTCATGTCTATGCTTTATGACCCTACCCCACTTTTTCCTCTTCTCTTCACTCCCAGAATTACAAGAGAAGAGAGTAGTAGTTCATTGATTTTACTCTCTAACAACGTTCACGGGCATCTTTAAAACAACTTCATGGATGAACAGTCACAAACTTTTCCTGATGAAAATGCGAGATGCTAGGCCTAGTACCTATAACCTTAATTACTGTGACAGATCACAGTCGCATGCAGAGGATGTTGATGAAACAGCTTTCCATGAAACAAAAAAAGGCTAAAATATGCAACAAGTCATGCTCACAAAAGGAATAGGCTAGAATCTAGATAGAAACCATGAACCAAATTGTTACCAGAGCAATTTCCCCTCTTACACAAATGAACAGAATAAGACTTATGAACACATGCACATATGACATAAATATGAAGAAAGAAACAAACAAACACATATGAGGCAGTTACCTTGCCCTCTTGTTCTTCATGAAGCTTGGACCTTGCTTAAGAAACTCAGTTGTCTCCCCAAAAACAGGCCACCCCATTGTGCCTTGAGGCAAACCTTTCCTCCTATACCTCATTTCATTCCACTTCAAGAGAGCAGAGCAAAAACAGAGCACCAAGGCAACAACACCAAGAACTGCCATGAACAAAGCCATTGGTGCTCCCTAAAAAGAGACTTCAAGACAGTAATAACAGCCTGCTTCAGTTGTTGAATTCACAACAAGTGAACACACATATACACACATATATAGAACCTTGAGCTACTACCATTTGCACATAACAAGAATAGCTAGATAGACAAAAACCGCCACTCTATAAGGCTAGTGGCATCCCCTATTGTAGGCCTTGAAGATTAAAAAATTAAAAAGTGAAGCCCCCCCAAAGAAAAAAGAAAATGAATTGGAGATTATAGGAGTGGAAAAAGAAGTTGCCTTTTGAAAAGGATCTCAGGGGAGTGCACAACTCTACTCAAACAGACATTAGCAGTCTACAATGATTTGTGTGTAAAAAAAATCAGATTTTAAGCAAGAGACCTTTGTTGCCTTTATAGAAGGAAGAGAAGAAATGAAGGGTCGGTTGGAAGGATGTTGATTGATGATTGTTCAATGAAGTATATAACAGTAAATTATTTACTGCGCCAGTTCTTTTTGTATAAGGTGTTGAATTTGGGTTACCACTTACCAATGAGTGGAAATTTTTTTTTCTATCAATTTTTTTATTATTTTTAATAATATCAACCAGAAGAGTAAGATTATTGCTATTTTGATTTTCATTTTAATTTTTATGAAATATCAGTGCACATTCTTAATTACAGCTGACCACATTGATTAATTTTTGTATGATTTTTAAATTTAATCGGTAGTCTCAAATTTGTGTATTGGATATGCAATAACATTAAATATTGAAAAAGAAAAATTTACTATCTACAATAATTTAACTCAACTCAAGTAACATTATCTCCTTAGAAAATACTTGTTTTGTAAAAAGAAAAATGTACACCCTAATCGATGTAATTAGATGACAACATAAATACTACATAATGCAAAGTTGAATGCGCATGGACATGAGATTGCTCTAATTTAATCAATATAGACTTTTCGAATTGAGTCCAAAATGAAGTTGTATTAGTGCATGTTTGTGTTATTGCTGAGTTCCTTCCAACAACATTTTGAGAAGCAACTCGTGTTACTTATGCGGTCAAATGCATGCAAATTCATGTTGTCGCAATTTAAACTGCAAAACAAACATAGGTTTAGATGCTCAAAAAGGAACTTCATTGTTACAAATAGTCTTGTCTCCATAAAAGATATACATGTAATTGGAAAAAATGATAGCCTAAGTGCTTTCTAGTTAAATTGTTTTATTTTCATGTAACACAACTCTCATGTGAATGTGTGTTGGGAGAGGAGTAAATTTGGTTCCCATCTAATGGTAACTAGTAATACGGGAATACATGGGTTGAGTTGGGTCTGATTTGACTAAACCCGTCACTCAATCCAATCAAAAAAATTGGGTTGGATTGGGTTTGAGAAATTTTCTATCAAACACAACCCAAATTAATCTGGTCATGAATATGTTGGATTTGATCAATTGGATTATAATATTTTAAAAATAATTTTATTTTGGAACTTTTAAATTTGAATAAATTGTGCAAAAGTTAGAGGGAAGTTCATCTATAGTTATCATCTATAATTAAAAATTTGAATAAACTTCCTAAATCCTTCATTTTCAACAAATTTAAAATGAAGTTCATTTATAATTATCAACTTTGTAAGTGTTATAAGAGTTTGCTCTTGATTGAATTCAACAAGTTTCATACTAACAACATTAGGATCACCCTCACATCCCTTTCCAATAGCAATTGTATCTTGTTTCTTATCAACATGTCTATTAGGATTTTTCTGATGGTTTCTCGCATACTTTATCAAATTAGTGGTTCCATATTTTGAACTACTAGTCTTATATGATTTGCAACAATACTTGCAAAAAACAAAAACATCATCATTTGCCCTATCAAAATGAACCGAAACACTATAAGGAGTTCTGGTAGATTTTCTTTTTAGCACCTTTGCTTGTGAAGGTGGAGTTTTTGGCCCTTGTTGTATAGGAACCTTTGGCACTTGTTCTGATAGTGGTGGAGCTTAAACAAGTGCAGGTTCAATAGGACATTCAGAAGGAGTAAGCGCTGATAGAGGACTTGAGGAAGTGACACTTCCAATACAACTTCTATTTGTCATTTGTCTAAGACAACATGTGCAATGTAAAGGAAAAATATCAACAATAGAATATACTCAATTAAAAACAACGAGATATAATCCAAAATCTCAATGAATATCTACCATTTAGAAAACCTTCAAATAATCCAAAATCTCAATCAAACATAGATATAATCCAAAATCTTAGAGAATTATTATTGTTATACAACCAAAACATATGTGAATACAACCAAAACACTAGAATATAACCTTCATAAAGTATATTTAGTCAATTAGTACATTAACAAATTGAATACTTAAGACCCATGGTATCTCCAAAATCATTTAGTACTATATATTCTTTAACAATTGTTTCAAAAATTACTTTTTATTATTATTATAATTATTATTTATTCATATTATTATTATTATTAAAATAATATATATATTTGGGTTGGGTTGGATTACAGATTTGAAATAAACTCGTTACTCAACCTATTCAATACCGAATTTAATTAAATTGAGTTGAATTTATCTAAATACTTAAAAAAAAAACTCTTTGGATCAAATTGTATTCGGGAATCATGGGAACCCATAAACATCCCTTAACTAGTAACTATACTTTAATTCCTAGAGAATCATTCAACTGTGCTATTGACTTTTTGGACTGTCCAGGCTTGTGGCCTTCCCCAATGGGTGAATTACCAAAGAAGTACAACCAGATCAGTCTCAATCATTCCATGCAAAATTGAAAGAAAAAAGAAAAGAAAAGAAATCCAGAATTAGTATGTATGTATACATGGATATAGAATTATAGATGTATCACATAAATCCTAATCAATGAAAGATAAGCCTTGCCTTTTATATCTTAACGAAGATGAAGTTCCGTTACATAAATTATTACCATCTCAAGAAAGGAACACGTTATAACATATGTGTTTATTTGTATCTCAATTATGTGATTAATTTCTCCAATAAACATGAGTAAGAATTCAGCTGCAACAGCTAAATAGATAAGTACCTAATTTTCTGCTAATCACATCTGGTCGAATTAACAGGAAATTTAGATTTGGATTTTGCCATGGTGCCATGTCTCAGCAACCAACCCAGTACCGTATATATAATTTTTCAAGATGGTTATTGATTACCCTTTACTTTTCGGTTTCCTTGTTGATTACGAAACTTTGCATGGTTGAGACTTGAGGCTCACAAAGGACATATTTTCCCTTTACATAATGATAACTAAAGTTAATGAATTAGTTTGGTATTTCATTAGTGGTTTTCCAACTGAAATAGATACTTCACCGTAGACTATATGACTATTGGATCCATTCTTCCAGATTTTCTCAATTTTTTCAAAAATAAAAAACGTTTTCTAGAGAAATAGTTTGCTTTTTCAGAACCAAAAAAAAAATCTTACATAAAACCTGACGATTTGTTCTTAAAAAACAAAAGGAAAAGAAACTACAGTAAACTTGTGCAAAAAGTATAGAAAATGACAAAAAAAGAACATAATAAATGACCATGTTTTATAAAAGAATAAGAGTAAATAATGTATGCCCCAATAGTGCAAAGAAATTTGTATACTGATATTCAATCCTAAACTGAAAATATTATATATATAATAAGTCTTTTTATTTTTATGATAATTATCTTGAAAATTATACCAATTATCTTTTTTGTTGGTTCACGGACTAAAGGTTTTTATAATGACAATGTATAGAAATTTAACTAATTTATCCTTCAAAAAGAAACTCACAGAATAATTCTATTATTATGTCATTGTTTTTACAATAATTCTTACCATTTAACATAAAAATAAAAATAAAGTGTAAAATAAAATACATTATATGATAAATAGATATAAAAAATAAATTGTAAAATATTTTTTAAAACATTGCTTCACTCTATAAATAGTATATAATATACGTAACTCACGTGATTTGTAATTTTATTGATAACCCTAGTTATTAGTCCATTAATCCTTTCAATTTCTCCCATAGACTCCCCAATAAACTTATTTTCTTCCTAATATCTTAGACAAAAATTAATCATAATATCTTATCCATAAAATTGCCACCAAATATTATGCTTTAAAACATTTTTATTTTTAAAACATGTCTCTCATAATTTTTTTTTTAAAAAAAACATATACAAATGAACACGGTATTTCTCTTTGAAATTCATCTTTACCCTTAAAATCATGAACATTAGAAACCTCGAAAAATTTGAAGTAACGATTGGATACCGACTGACCATTAGACACTAACCGTACAAAAGATGGTGGCTAATCAAAGTCATCCGATCAAGATGAGGTGAATAATGTCATGCGATCTTATTATAAAAAGTGTCACTTTCCTCTTAGTATTATTTTTTTATATAATTCTCCTTAGTTTTTTTTTTCCTTCTTTCTGTTGTACAATTATGGCAATGGCAATTAATTAAGTTTTTATACATATATTTCAAACCTCCTACCGCTAGCTGGACTCACCCAAGTGATCTATGTACTTCTTATCAGCAATATTTTTTTTCCAGAGATAATATTTCTCAATTGTATAAGAGAATAATATTGTTTGTAGTACATAATTATAGTTGATCAATTTTTTTTTTCACATTGTGAAATTTAAATACAATTTTTTCTATTAAATAAATTATTTTCAGATATGTAAATACAACGAGACCTTATATCAATATATCATTCTTTAGATTTCTTATAATATTATTTGTAAAATATGTTCAAAATTGTTCAATATACAAAACAATTTAATCGAAAAAAATGACTTGTTTAGTAAAGCATCATACTGGATCGCCGGCCAACGATATGTGAGAGGAGAAACACTTCTTTCTTCTTATCCATTTTATTTTACGTATTTATTTATATGTTTCCTTATTGAGGAGAATTATGATTCATCTATCAATATTAATGAAATTAAATATAATTACATACCATGCAAAACTTAATTAGGATATATTAGCACAAATTCTTCATGGAAAATATTTAATATATGCTCATTTTCTTTTGTCTAAAATATTCTTTTCAATTATTTTACTTAATTTGATCGCTGTATTATTAAAATTTTCAGATTAGTTTCTTAATTATAAAAATCGAGTTAATGTTGTCCTTTTATGTTTAATAAACATTAACGGCATTAGTAGACAAAGAGTGAAATTGACACATGTCTTTGAGGATTAATGTCGTTAGTGTCAATTAGACCAAAAGTAATATATTAACTAAATTCTAAAAATTAAAAGATGAAATTAAAAATTTTAATAATAAAAAATAAAATAAATAAAAAATAGATCAAGAAGTAATTTAACCTTTTCCTTTCTATCTCACTATTATTTTTCTTCCCATTTTTTTATTATATCACTTATCGTGTAGTATTTATTATTTTCTTGATCTAATTTTACTTTCTTCGTTATATATATCTCTCTCTTTTTCCACTTCAATCAAACCTCTTATATATGGAGTGGACTTTTATCATTGCTACTCTACGTAGATGTACGAGATGATCACGGCTCTAACATGATTCCAGTGAGACATGCGTTCGTCCTGTGATTTCTGGTTAATATCGATTTGCTTCCTCAATCCTCATTTGTTTTTTGACTTAATTTGCTCAAAGGAGAGGACTTGTCTTCAAGTGGCATAAAAGGTTAGATTGGATGGCGACCAAAAGAAAGTGTGGATCCACGAGGAGATCCGTAGAAAGATTTGACACCAAAAATTGCAGCCATTGTTCTCACGTATCACAAACAAGATGCCCGAGTTATCCACAAATTACCATAATAATTTTTATTTCAATGTTTTTATCTTTCATTCCTTTAGAATTCTTGGATGTAACAATGGTCCGAGTGAAATTAAATTTGATTTTTCTTAAATAAGATTTTTGGTTTGAGTCTTTTGAATAAAAGAAACAATAAAAAAAAAGACTTTAGATAGTTAAATAGCTCTCCAATAAGTATCATGATAAATATTTCACATCATCAATATCATAATAATATAAAAGACAAAATTTATGAGCTTAGAAAACACCATTTGTAAGGTGCTATTTGAAAATTTTAAACATGTACATGCAAGATACCTTATATATATATATATATATATATATATATATATATATATATATCGGTAATATTTAATTTGAGAATTTAGTTCATATATATTTTTTGTGTAATTTTTTTTACATAAATTTAAAATAAGAATTAAATTTGCCTTTGTGTCATTCTGTTTATTAATATAATGTGATGACATAATAAATTTCTATTGAATGTCTTGTGTAAAAATAATTTTCACTAATACATAGTGCATATAAATTAAACTCTCAATATAAAAAATGTTGTAATATTGTTGAGAAAGTGTTTTAATATAGAAGCTGTACATATAAAAGATCGTAAAT
>PYAF01003543.1:1707277-1722859 GCA_007407185.1 Glycine tomentella
AACCAGTAATTTTATATGTAACAATATATTATGCCTTTAAAATTCAAGTTATAATAAAATTAATATCAAAATAAATTATTAGAAATTACCTTAAAGTGTTGGTGAATGTTTATTTAATTAATTGAGCAGAAATTATTCATAATTGAATTAGAACTAAAAGTTATTCTCTCTTTTAATATAAACTATCATGTTGTTTTTTGAAAACTAAGCTTTGATCTTGTTTTTCAACCTTCGATATTTCCTTTACTAAAAAATTAAGATATTTCAATTGTAGACTTGTAGTAGTAGAAATTAGAAGCGTCGTGATAAAATAGAGTAGTTTGTTATTAAAGTACTAAATTTTGTGACTTTTTTTAAGCTACCAAACATATACACAATTTTAGTAATTGATAAATTCTTCAAGGTTTATTATCTTTATATTCTTAAAAATTTTTAAAAATGAATATTGTACGGCCAAGATATAATGGATAAAAATACCTATCCCACTAACTCACTACTAGCTAATCTCTTCCAATTATAAATACATGGATACATTACATGTAAAGATATTTATTTTTCAATGACACATGAGCTCTGATCATTTACTTAAGATAGAAATCATTCTGGAGAACATTCCAAAATTTGATAAACAACAAGTATATATAATTAAATGTTAAGGTTGATATTGCAAATTAATCTTCTTCTTATTAAAATTAATGGGATAATGTTTTTCTAAAAGATTGCAAACATTATAGGTATTGCTAAAAGTTTTATAAGTATTCGTAGAAGCCAAAACAAAGCTTAGAGTTAATTTTATTGCTTGACAATTAAATTAATATGCTATTCAACTCTTTTAATTATGCATCAAACATTAAGAAACCCTTAACAAGAAGATATTAGGTGCCACCGAAACAGAGAAGTTATTTTATCCCTTTTCAAGAAGATAGCAACAAAAATGTAATACCTAATTACACTCAAAATATTTAAGTACTCAATTCTCTATTTTATTCTTCAAAATCTAAAAAGATATTATTATTTTAATTAGTCAATCTCAACAACATCCAAACCAACACAATTAAGTTCGGGATCGATTGTTTAAAAAAAAACAATGAACACAATCTAACCAGTAACTAAACTATATTTTACTGGTTTGATCTTACATTAGACCAAAGTCAATTTAATACAAGTTGTTTACACATGTGATTGCATGCCGGCAATTTTACGGGAAGGGGGTAACATACATTGTTTATTATTTTCTGGGTAGTATTTAAATTATTTATAAAAAAGAATTAAATCATAACAGATGTTATAATTTTAATTTAGAAGTCATAACATAATATATATTTTTATTTTTTAAACTGAAGTTTTCAGTATTTTTATATAGAAATTTAAAAATTATCTACTAAATAAAAAAATTAAAAAATAATTCAATATTTTTTAAAATTTAGAATATTTTTATATTACTATTACGTTTGATTTATAAACAATATTATTTTATTTAGTATATACTTTTTAAATCTATATTCTTAAAATTAAAAATTATATATGATTTAAAACAATCATTTTTTTAAAAATAATTTTAAAAAAAATCAGGACTTCAGTTTATAAATTTTTTTATTTTAAAGTCATATGTCTTAAAAAAAATTATACTAAAGTTATAAATTTTTTTACGATTTCAGTTTAAGAAATAAAAAATATATAAGTCGTAATTTATATTACAAATTCTAAATTAAAAGTTACAAGTCTTGTTACCACTTATCTTTTTTGATAAATAATTTAAATAATACCCTCAAATGGTAATAATTTTTTTTACCCTTTTCCCGTAATTCGGCCATTGCATGCCACATTGCTTAATGGTGATAATTGATTAGAGAAATTAAAAATAATGATAAACACTAAAGGCTAAGACCAATAAAAAATTGATAGAGGCTAAAAGGGAGTTTTATAAAAATTGAAGAATAAGACTAGTTAAAAAAATATCAAGATATTAAAAATAAATTTTTAAAAAATAAAGAATTAAAAACATAATCTATTAAAATATTTACGTGTAATTGTGGTATCATATTAGTTGATGATATAACAATTTACATGACCAAAAAACTAAAAAAAAAACTCACATAAGTATTACATCATCACATAAATGTTGATACTTAACTTCATGAATTAAAAAATGTTAGGAAGACTAGTAAATATTTGATTGAAGAACTAAAAGTGAAGTTAAAAAAAAAGAAGACAAAAATCACAATTAACCTTATATTAGTTAGAAATCGAAACTCCCTAGTGGTTAACTTATTTCAAAACTAGTTCCTATTTTATTTTGTTGGAAAAATAATTGGAAGATTTAGTTATTTTATTTGTTATCTGGTGTTTACTACAGTAGCAGAATGGTTGAAGTGTTTCACGTGTGGTGGTCCATACCTGATTTTTGTGCAGGGCATGCAGTTTATTATGCAGCGACTTCCCCTTTCAATTTATCCCACTGAGTACTGACCCTCTTACTTCCATGCACATTCAGCTGCACCTGCGCACCCGCTGCAAATTTGCAGTCCTCCACGGAGACACACACACACTGAACTTAGGTACATAAATACTTATAACTCACAATTCATCTAATCCTGCATACAATTACTACCAAGTAATGAATATACTGACACTATCAAAATGTGATCTTTTCTCTGTGGGATATGATTAATGATCTTGTTAAGGAAAGAAAGACATAAGAGAATGATTATCATGATTGATGATAAGGTTTACTAGTTATAGCTTTATTTTCTTGTGTCTTTCTCTTTTAAGAGAATCTTATCTTATTAATTAATCAAAAAAAAAAAGAAAAAGAAAAAGAAAAGAAGATCCCAATTCTGTTTTAATTTAGCAAGTTCTGAATTTATAATTGTCACTTTTATTGTGCTTGTTTGCAGATGAGTTCATGCCTTTGTTCGGCTTGATTTGAATCTTGGATTTCCCATGAAAGAAAGAAAGCCTCGCGCATGTACGTTTGATTGGATGAGTAGATTTTGAGAAGAATGAAAACATAAGAAACAAAATGTTTATGCAGACAGTGAACTTTTTGAGGTGTGTTGTATGTATAATTTAGTCAATTGTAAAATGTTTATGCAGAATTTTAACATTCCGTAAAACTAAATAATTACGAGATATTTATGAAAGAATATTTGAGTTTAATTAACATGTAAATTTTAAAAAACTAATAAAATACTAAACATTTTATTTTTCATTTTTTTTCATCTAATTTTTTTTCTTTATTTCTTTTTCTCCTACCAAACATAAACAAATGTCATTTTTGTTAACTGACATCCATGATTAGATGATAAAAACTAAAAATGAAAGGGTTATAATTAATAGAAATGAAACATAATAAAAACTTACATCAACTAAAAATAAAAATGTCATATAAAAAATATATTTAAGGTTTTAAAATATTATAGTTGTTATTGAATTTTGCACCAAATTTTTAATATTTTATTTTAACAACTTAATCATGATAGTTAGAAATTTTATCTCAAGTAAAATATATTTTAATAAATAAAATATAATAATAATTTGTTGATTAAAAATTAATTAAGTATATTTTAACAATTCACACACATGCACATATATATATATATATATATAACTTTAAATTACACATCTTATTATCAAGTCGTGACACACACACACATGTTTGATGTACATTTTAATTTATAATTAACTATCCACTTTCATCTTTTAAATTACACATCTTATTAACAGGCGTGACAATTCAATCTATTTATTTACTAACCATCCAATTTATCTATAGAATACAAAAATTAAGTAACTACTATGTATATAGATGAACTAGTGTGATAAGATTATTCTAATTTGTCTAATAGTCTCAAATTTAGATTATGATAATGTAAGTGCATTAAATCATTGAAAAGAAAGATTTTGATATCCATAATATTTCTATTAGCATAAATTCAAGTAATCCATTCAATTCATAAAAATTAATGGATTGGTTTGATTGCACCACTATTAACTTATTGGATGGATAATAAACCATATATCGAACATATAATCCATTGAGTTAAGCAGTCCGAAATTCAGTGGTTGATCATAAATCTTTAAGGGAGAGGTCCTTACCTAGATTACCCATGTGAATGTAAAACTTAATGTCAAGTTCAGTAAACATAGCATTAAAAGAGATATATTTTAGTACAACATAGAAAGATAGAAATATTCAGGATTGATTTAATAATGCATAATCTCATAGTCTTTTTCGTGTTAGACGATATGAAGATGTTTGTAGCTAGATACCTTATCTCAATCAGAGGCATCTCTCTCAAATGAAGATATAGGAACTTACAGTCATCGAAAATCATGTGAAATTTAATCTTCATGATTGATCCAATTAATGATCAAAATTATTTTATCTCTCACTCGGATAAACGTAACCGTCATATAATACTACTTTGGCTATAACCAACACAACTTAAGAAAAGATTCTTAGCTTTATGGTGGGTGGCTCCACATTTACAAAATCAAACACCTCACCCCATGTGTAGAAGGTCCCCCATTGGGTTTGTTTGATACTTGAGGAGTGCTTTTGTCTTTGCTGTTGTTTCTTTCATTCCCACTGATGCAAATTGTATTAAAATCTTTCATTCCCTTGCTTTCAGCCCACATTAGGTAACCTTATGTTAGAAAGGAGTACCAAAACCCATGTGATCCGGTGTCTGCTTGGTCACATTGAGGATGAAGCTCAAAGAAACTTGTGGGGCTGCACTTGTGCCACAAACAACAAGGGAAAATGATGCCTGATTGCATGTTACCCCCTCGTGGGAATATCGTACCTTGGTACCAAAACAAAGCTATTGACAAGTACCAGACAGTTAACTTGTGAGCCCCGTTACATAGTTTTCATTAGTGTACCTCCCTCCAATACAATTTTTTTTAAAATAATAATAATAATAATAATAATGCATACTCTATTGTTGCAATTTCTTGTTTTCAATATGGTCAATTACATTTTAAACCTTGAGGTTGACATCTCCATAATATATCCATTCATGGATTCCATTGTAACTAAATAAGTTGTCATCCTATGTCTATGGAAGAAGTTATAACTTAATACCTGTTTTTTATACAGTGTACTACTCTGGTTTAGATCCATATATGATTTTTAAAGATGTTCAAGAATTAATAAGTACTTTTTAAAGCTTGTGGACTTTGTAAATCGTTTAAAAAGAATTGTCATAATAATTATAAGCATATGTTGTAAATTTAGAATTCATCTTTCAATCATTAAGACTTCATGTTTAAATTTTATTACTTGCATAAAAAATAACTTGACAGTTCGCATGTGGCCGGAGGAATTAGCAACCAAATTTTTGTGATCAACCAATCATAATATAAAAACCCCTCTTGAACACACTTTTCACAATTAAATTATGTTACAAAAACCGTCCACAACCCTATCTTGTTATTTATTTTTTCTGAGGTAAATTACAATGCCCCACTATTATTATTGCACAGAGAAACCAAATCATCTTGGAAGAGAAAGCAAGCATTAGGTTAATTATCGGATCCTGTATTCTATGCATTAATATTTTCAGAAAAGTTCAAGATAGATAACTTTTCTGTGATTTTTTAAAGTCTTGTAATATTGCAACATGTGTAAGACACTTCCTAATCTACCTAATCACATGCTTCATTACAAAATACTACTACATGGGGTGGGAGTAACGGATTAAACTGCTGAGAAGGTTAATACCAGAGATTGTATCAATGATTGGTTCAAACTTCAAATTGAAGTCATGAACCATTGAAATGTGTGTAGATTATTCACAAGCTGAGGTTGACTTGCCACCTCTTTTTGCTCACAATCTTATGGGCTCCCTCTGAATCTGTGTCGGTGGATAAATTTACTATGCTCGCAACATGAATGGAATGGAATGACTCTTCCAAAGTAGTAGTAGTATCACATGCCTAAGTTAAAGACCTTTCGGAGGATGGCCCCAATAAAATAAATGTGGCTAAAAGTAATCTCAAATGCAAAATTGCAAATCCTACTTTCCTATTAAATGTAATTGTACTACAAATCAGTGTCTTTGTTTTCCAAATTGAGATTTCAAAATCTTAAAAAGGTCTGTACCATAACAACTCATTTTTCCTTCAAATAAAATGATCAAGCAAATCGATCTCTCGGGTCACGCTTGATTGATGCAAAATAGAAAATGATTCCCTTAGTGAAAGCGATATTTCACATGCGTTTGACAATCATGTTTTGATAGTACTTTTTGTTTATGTATTTATTGAAGTTTGTGCAACAGTGTAAGCCTGTAATTCCTTTGCTACTGATGGCATTTTCCTTTTCCTAGAATTAAAAAATTAAAAGAAAAAAAAGAAAAAAAGGGGCAAGCTAAAAAGGATTAAACTAAACTAATAGGAGACCACCCAAAAATATTAGATTTGCATGGTGAAATACAACTAAGTTGTTATGGATTTAAGTCACAAAAAGCATGACCATTGATGTTTGTCTATATTTAAAAACTGATAAGTCCTCTCTGTCGGGTCATAGGGTAGCCAGATTAGTACCCAATGCCAGCAAATGGTGTTGGAGTAAAATGGATATATGTAATTTTTTGGGATTATCTTTTTGTTCTTTGATTACTTTCGCTTTAAATCATTCTTAACTTGCAGCCCATTATTCATACAGCAAAACATGGGAGGAGCATAACTGTGTATCTTGGGATATGATTGAATAGCATCCAAAGAATCATATGCATAAACAATGAGGATTCGGGATATTTTTCAATTGTCATCTTGACATGTACTTTCATGGGGTTCTTTCTTAGTAGGTTCTCATGCACGTGGCCCTTTATTTGATATCAACATAGCCATCAATTCCATAACTTTTCTTTTTAATTTTTTATGCAGAGACTATTATTTATTTATAATTCGTTTCTGTTGAATGTTATCCAATTTGGGATTTGAACTTTGATTAAATATATAAAATAGAGTACATTTCCCCCCAGTCTAAAGAGTAGATACTACATAGGATGGAAACAAATGTGTAACTTTGTTTTCCTTCCCTACATACCCAAAAGAATGAGGAATAAAGGTCTGATGGCAGCTGAGCCCAAGTCCAAATTTTGCACTAGGTTTTTTGGGCTTACACGTAGTTAGTAGTTTCTTCCTGCATCCACAAAATTACTTCTTGTACCTATTCCAGAATGCAAATTTAAAGGTGCAACGTGCAAGAAGCAACTGCCTGAGTAGTTATAATATAGAGCAAATTACAACATCTTCTGAGATTAAGTGTAATTACATAAGTACCTATTTCCTTTTTAACAATTATTTTGGCCTTTCTGTAAGGAGTATTTGTGTAAGATTTGAGGAAATGTTAGTGTAATATTTTTAAACATATAAGAGAATGTTAGTTTAATGTTTCCAAACATAAAGAAAGACTAGTGTAAGAAAATAAAAAAGAATGTAATTGTATGTAATTATAGGAAACCTCGTTAATTTGCTCTATAATGTAAGGTAAAACATTGTCTCTTGTCTTTCTTTTTGTCATTACATACCCATTTTTTTATAGTGAAAAGTATTCTTTCTCCCCTTTTTCCCTTCTCCTTCACCAACACCCCCTTCCCCATTCCCTCTCACCCGGGCACTCCCCTTGCCTCTCCCTCTCCCTTTTATTTCTTTCAACATTTCTTCTCCCTCCCTCAAAATCTTTTCCTTCACCCCGTGTTGTATTTTCTAATGGGATTCACTTTTTTTCTTTCAGTTTGTAAATGTATTGAAAACTAGTTTTTGGAATTATAAAATTATAGAAATTAATTTTCATCCCGAGGGTTCTTTTAAAAGAATACAAAAAATGCAGAGTGGGTACAAAGAAAAAATGAGTATAAATAGAATCTCCCGCTTGTCATTCGGATAATTGTGGTCATTGGTGGATAAAGCCTGGGCAGTTGCTTCGTGCACCTTTTTAAGCTTCCGAAAAGGCTAATATGAAATTTAATTTTACATTCCATAGTTTAGGTGCAGAAAGCAATCATGGGGATACAATAAGCAACTGCCTAATAAAGGCTAGGGCAAGAAGTTCAACGAACTTATATAATAGAAGGACAAAGACTTAGGAGCCCAAGCACATCAGCGTTTTCATGCCGAGAAGGTAGCAAATTGTCCGGAAAATAGAAGTGGACCGAAACAAAATTAAAACAACAGTATTAGAAAGGGTAATAAAACAGTACCCATGTTTTAACATTTAATATAAAATATCGATTCTAAATAAACTTTAATCATCTTATTTTTCACTCAACATAATCTTACAATAAGTTTAATAATTACATATTATAATGATATTATTAAATACATTTCAATACATAATTTTATACAGTATATGCATGGATATAAAATATCTATTATAAATTAAATAAAATTTTCAATTCAAATAAAGTAAATATAATTTTACCATAATTGTATATTTATTATTAATAATAAAAATTATTACTATTACAAAAATAAAGAATCAATATAAAGTATCCAATTAAATTCAGTGTTAAGATTGGTAATGCTGAGTAACCACACCATATCAATAAAGATGGTTAAACTTAATCAACATTTCTTTCTCATAATTTTATTTTTCTCAATTTTAAAGTCTTATTTTTAATTTATTCTTCTTTAATATAATGGAATATTCATTATTAATAATAAAATTATTTATTAATCTCTTTAAATAATTTTTATTTACATTTTATTTAAACTTACACATAAAAATTTGCCACATTAATTTGCCAGTAATTAATATAAGTAAGAACAGAAATGATTTTATTTTCATTTGGATGCTGACAATATTACAAAACGTGGAGAGACACCAAATCACACGTGATATGACAAAATTCATATGCAAGCAGCATGACAAATTAAGAAACTCTGATTTTTCTTCCATACGCTGAATTATATTGGTATTCTATGTGATCACACTCTTTCACTTATCCTCGCTGAAGAAGTGGTTGATGGTTGGCATAATCTCTGGTGGTCGAGTACGAAGGAACTTCCTCAAGCCATGCTCAGCATATTTCTCTCCCTCTTCTCTGTTATCCAACACTGGCATGCTTCGGCGAGTTTTGTTAATCCTATAGCAAATTTCTAAACAAAATGAACAAAATAGTGCAATCAAAGTATAAAGTTTTTTTTTTTTTTTTTTTTTTACATTATTATCCTATGATAGATGGTCATGTATAATAAAATTGTTGACTTACATATAACACAAGGGTCAAAATCTAGTTTAATAATGTAAAGTTCTTTATATTAATTGTATACTGTATAGTCTAATATTTCATGAGGAATCAATTAACTTTACCTAACATCAGGGTTCCCGAGCACATTTCTTGTTAGTTGGAACACACACATGCTGGTAACAAAGGTCATTGCAGCCAATAGAGGGTAAACCTACAAATATATATATAGGTCAGGTGCCGAAGTCTAGTAAAACATATACTATAACTATATAACTTTCAGCCAATAAATAACTTTATAAAAGTGACAGCAACGCATAAACATGAGATTAATAAATCTAGGAAATTAAATAGTAATGTATATGGTACCTCCGGTTTCATCCAGCGCCCCATTAATTTGGAAAATGTTTCTTTAATTTCTCTCTGAACCTCGGATTTCAAAAAAGGTGTTTTGTTACTGCCACAACGAACGATGGTTGTTAATTTGATCTTGATTTTCTTTGCATGGCCCGAATTTCTGTGTGCGATCTGTATATATAGTAGTTGGTAATGTAGAGTTTGGAGGGCTAATTCGAAGACTTGGCATGCAAGTTCGGCCTATACAGTGGGCTGAATTCAAAGATAAAAATATTTGACTTATAAAGAAAACCAGGGGCTAGCCTCATGTTTTTGTGGTTATTTTAAGCAAAGAATGACCCAAAGCCTGGCCAATGGGTAATGCAGTTATTCACGACAACTTCAACCAAACATAAAGAAGATTACGACATAGAAAATTAATTACTATCACACTTTCTTGTTTGAAGGGACGAAGAATTGACTTCCTTCGTTAGACTCTTATTTTGATTTGGCGTCTTTCTAGATTTTGTAAATTGTTTAATTTGTTAATTGAAAAAAACTACTTTAATTAATGTAATTTAACTATTTTGCTATTCAGAACTTTAGTGAGCATGCATGCTGTCCGCATTCAATAAAGTTATTTATTTTATCCGTCCATGGGTTGTTTTAAATTTTAATTTTATCATTATGAATGTTAATTTCACGTATAAATACCTAATGTTTTTTTTTTAATTGGTTTGCCTTTATCTATTTTTTTATAATTATAATGTTTTAAGGGAAATTTATTTAAATATAAAATAAATTGTTTTAAATTGTAATCTTTTAAAAATTATAAAGACGATCGAATTAAAATATTTAATGATTTTGTATCCATATAAATTGAAAATAGTAACAAGAATTTACTCAAGCAATTTTACTAGACTCCTTTGAATAAAATATTTATTGATTATATATATATATGGCTTTCTCGTGTTTTGTTATTTGTGATAATATTTAGATATAAAAGAAAAGCAGAAAAGAAGAATGTTATTTAGTTTGTTTAATAGGTTAACTGACTGTTTTATGACTTTAAAAATGGTTTCATTTTTTTAATTATTTTTTCATTTCAATAATAATAATAATAATAATAATAATAATAATAATAATAATAATAATAATAATAATAATAATAATAATAATAATAATAATAACAACAACAACAATAATTTTTTATTTTATTGCTTATTTTGAATAAACTTATTAACAATGAATAGTATAATTAGTTAATTTTAAATATGAATTTTAATCAATTTTCATTTTTTATGGGATCAAACTATCAATTGATATTAATACCATTCATTAATTCAAAATATTTTTATCACATATAACATAAATTCTTAACTGTATAATGTTACAAAAAGTCCCCGGCCACCATTAGTTGACATGATTTTGTTAGAATGTTAATTTTTTTTTTAGTTAGTGGAAGGATATAACTCACTCACTAGGATCTCTTCTTCCATCCTTTGCTTTTTAACTATTAAATCAATCTTATAACTCCTAATTAATTAACTGTTTTGTTAGCCTTTTGTGCTCCATGTGACTTCATGCATACATAGAAATCAATTGGTATAGTAATTATCTCTTCAGATCTTTGTTGACAGGTAAATTTGAAGTGTGCTGAGTTTGAATGCATGACAGATATATGACTTAATTTGATTGCTGAACAAACTACTCTGGAATAGTAATTAATATACTTATATGAATTGTGTTTTAGGCTCAGGATAAAGTTAGAGAATTCATTGAGCGGCGCAAAACACTTAGGTAGAGTTATTGACTGTGTGACCATTATGAGTTCATCAACAAGCACAAAAATAAGAAGCAACAATTAATTTGTTGATTAAGGGTGTGTTTGAGAACCTGTTTGCTTCAACGCAAACAGAAGTTTCCACTTTCCAAAGCACAAAAATAGGAAGCAACAATTAATTTGTTGCTTTTCCGTTGAACGGAAGTTTGAAGATTTGTAACTGTAAACCAAACAGACTTTAATTACTTAGCCTTAGCCTATCTGAAGGGCAATTTCTGGCTGTCATGTCTTTGTCGTTGTATTTATGTTATTCTCAATGAATTTTGTGAACTTTGTCATTTTCAATGCAGAGTTGAGCCTTGATGATAGTAGTATCTTAATTACTTGGAGATCAATCGTTTGAGTTAGTTTTATTTATTCTTAAAAATTGTGTTGAAGAAACCAAAGTCAAATGCTAATAGATCTCTCTTATTTCAGTGAACAGTGGCTGCAAAAAAATTGTAAAGGAGAATACATAAATGTTGACACCAGAAATGTACTGTTCTAGAGATATCGAGTCTTTTGGAGGCTGAGTTATGCATCTTATTTCTGTTTTCTCCGCTCATTCTTTCCTTAATTATTGAATTTCAAGAAGTACAATCTCTAGTGAAACTGGCAATTAATCACAAAGTCAAACAATTGTCCACTGCCACAGGCTACATCAGGATTTAATTCAGGCCCGTATTTTGGAACCGTCATGTGAGTGGCTATACTGAAACATCTTGGAGGACATATCCCAGAAAGAATTTGCTTAATACTCATCTAAAAATTTTTCACCCTTAAACTGCTAGGTAATCCTCACATGCCTGGTGGAAGAGAGATTTAATTACTTAGTGCTTCTTTTTTACATATTTATGTAATTCCATTCTTGCAAATTGCTAATTGCCATGCATGCATTTGTTGTTTCATATACCATTCGTAAACTAACTATCCAGTCAGTATGTTGAATTTGTAGCGTAGTTTTCCAAATATTTGGGTTTACTTGATGTATATTTCCTTTCCATTAGAGTTATATGTATACTTTCCTTTTTGCACATATTTTAATTTCTTTTAAACGCCAAACTAATCTCACTTGAGTTTATTTCTCTCAACAATATTGTGTACATTTAAATTTTTATTTTACATTCTTTAATTGGTTGACTTAAACTTCTTTTTTATCATTTAAAGGGCTTAGCACATGTTTGGATTTTTGAAAAAGAAAAAATGATATATACATATATATATAATCTTTCAATTAAGTTAGGAAACTTTTCGGTCAAGTAAGACGGAGAAGAAAAGGAGGGGAAAGAGATGAGGGAGTGCAAGATCGTAGTTTAGATAGGGAAAAAATGAAAAGAAAAATAGGAAGGGGATACACTAAGTAAATAAGGAGGTGTATTTAACAATTGGCTCGCATTTTCGCCTTTATATATAGTCCCAGAGACCATTATCCGTGCCACTCATGCTGTTTTAACATCATGGATAAGAAGCTTGTGTCTAGTTGGTATAATCTTCATTCTTTGGTGCCATCATCATATGTGCAACCACCAGAAAGAAGACCCGGCAATACTATTTGGGCCTCTGTAGGCAAGTTAGTTCCAGTTATTGATCTTGGAGGACATGATCGAGCTCACAACATAAGGAATATTTTGAATTCCTCTCAGGATTATGGCTTTTTTCAGGTTCAAATTGTTTATTAGTGGATTTCCCTATGCTTTAATCAATTTTTTCTTTCATTAGTCCTTCTTCACATGTGTATGTCGTAACATGATGAGTATTGGTTACACGTGTGTTTGTGTTGTACATGTAGAGTTGGAATCTTCTTTCATCATTTAACATACGATCAATTGGCTACACGAGTTACATAACATGCATCTTAATTAATATATTTGGTGTCATGTGATAGAAGTTGGTCTGTCCAATAAATTATACTTGTTATGCAAAATACGATACATTATTTGACAAAGTCTTATTAGATATGTGTGTATACATGTATACCTGTGTTTTATGGGTTGGTTATGTGTATGTATGTATATATGTATGGTTAATCTGAAACTGTGAGGTAGCTAGGTTATCAACCATGGAGTTTCCAAGGATTTAATGGATGCTACACTGAATATTTTCAAAGAATTCCATGCCATGCCTGCAGAAGTAAAGATAAATGAAAGTTCTAAGGATCCAAATGGAAGCTGCAAGATCTATACAAGTAGTGGAAGAACCACCAAAGACCTGGCTGAATATTGGAAAGACACATTATCACACCCATGTCAACCTTGGGGAGAATTCATGGAGTATTGGCCTGAGAAACCTGTTGGATACCGGTAAATTCTTCTTTGCTTATTTTATGTTTTGTTTTACTTAAACGTGTACGTTACCTCCTTGAAATTTCAATTTATCTTTTTAGTTAATTGTAGTTGAAGTGCTATCTAGGCTTATAATAATAAATGCGCTTCTTAGCTCGTGAATATTTCTTATAATATATAATAGGATCCAAAAATATTGGCCGGTGCCGTTTTAAATAACAAAATGATAGCTAGTTAGCTACGTCACATAATATTTATACAAATATGCAGAATTTGAGAGGATAAAGATCATATATATTTCTACAATCAGTTTAGATAATATTCTACGTATATATAGCTAGATCGTTGTATTGCACAAATACAATAATATTCTATAATCAGTTTAGATAATCTAAAGAAAGCAAATTCTTAGAAGTGAAAATATTTTATAATTTGTCAGTTGATTAATAAAAAGGGAAAAGCAAACATTAATCCTAGAATAAATTTTAATATACATTTAAGAGAAACATTTGTTGAAAAGAGAAAAGTTTTTGTTAATCTTACCGATCCAACTATCCAAGTGTAGTTGAGTCAGACTCGCTTGAGACCATGCTCTTCTTGGTACATTTTATTATCCTTTCTCCAAATGCTCTTCTTGGTACAATTAAATTAATTTCTATTTTGTACGTACTATAATTGTGAATGTTGCCAAAAACAATTTCGCTGTTCATTGGGGAAAATTACTAATTAATTGTTTTCACAAAAATAATGCTTTCATATTGAAGGGTGTTGTTGTAGTTGTTTAATTTATTTGATAATTTGACCAAGCATGCTCAGTTTTTCAGTGAAGTTGTAGGGAAATACACACAAGAACTAAGGAAACTTTCACTTCAAATTTTGGAGCTGCTTTGTGAAGGATTAGGACTCAACCCAGAATATTTTTGTGGAGGGCTTAGTGAAAATCCGGTAGTGTTGTCTCATTTCTACCCTCCTTGTCCTGAACCAAGTTTAACCTTAGGAACATCCATGCACAAAGACCCTAACCTTATTACCATTTTACTTCAAGAAGAAGGGATCAATGCACTGCATGTCTTCAAAGATGGGGAATGGATTGGTGTTGAGCCAATTCCCAATGCCTTTGTGGTAAACATTGGGATTATGTTACAGGTATTTTTTTTTCTAGCTTGCTCGATCTAATAAAATTATCAATTCAAATATATTGTTATCGACATAAATAGAGATAATATGGAAAAAAAAATCAATAAGTATATTTATAGGAAAAAATTAAAGTTATTTAATAAATAAAGAAGGTTAATTAAATCAAAGTTAAAATCAACTTAATATATCCCAAGTTTTTTTTCAAGTTTTTTCATGTAACTTTTCTAAAGTCCAAAGTATTTATAAACTAATAAGAGTTTTTTTTATTAACTAAAAATCAAATATTTATATCAAATGTTCTTTTAAATATGAAGATTCAAATCGAGCCTAGATAGCATAAGTATTTATTTTCAGTTTAGTTTGAGCATTTTACTTTGTGTACCATCAATACTTAAATGTTTGATATCATCTTAGCATTCAATTAATCTAACTTCATTTGTATCATTTGCAACATACGTTGAACCAACTTGGATAAAGTTGCCAATATATATATGTCCCAATAAGGAAAGGAATTAGGAAAGTAAATGAGCCATTTTTTAAATAAATTAAATGGTTTCTCTAACTAACTTCAACTTATAAAAAATAAAATTAAGTAATATCATCTTCGGTAAGAAATAGAGTTTAGACGATTGTCTTATTTTAAATTCTACAATTAATACATGAATTATTACATTTAATGTATTATTCTTAATTTCTCTTCATCTTATTTATTTGTAAAACTAAAAATTTATAATATATATATATATAATACATGCCATATATTTTCTTTTATCACACTTTGTTATTTTTATTTTATTTAATTTAC
>PYAF01003543.1:1728844-1748373 GCA_007407185.1 Glycine tomentella
ATCATCATGCCTCCAAATATCATTATCCATCTTAACAAACATATTAAAAAATAACCATCAATAACAAACTAAATGCATAACAACCATGCTCAAAAAAATATCGTACAAAAAATATTAACTTCACAATATAATTTTAAATGAAAATAGGACAAATACATTAATTAATAATATTTTTAACAAATTTTAAAAAAAAAATTTACAAAAAATACTTTACGGATTGACAATCCGTATGCAACGTACGGATTGACAATCCGTATGGCTTACGGATTGGCAATCCGTATGACTTACGGATTGGCAATCCGTATGACTTACGGATTGGCAATCCGTATGGACCTTACGGATTGGCAATCCGTATGGACCTTACGGATTGGCAATCCGTATCTTCCGTACGGATTGCCAATCCGTAAGGTCCATACGGATTGCCAATCCATTAAGCCATACGGATTGCCAATCCGTACGATCCTTACGGATTGCCAATCCGTATGGTCATTACGGGCTGAGCTTCAAACAGAACTTACCTCCGACGACCCTCCGACGACTCCAGCGGCCAACGGAAGCTACACCAAAGCTAACCACCACCTCCAAAATGCTGACCAAGCCACAACCAACAGCCAACCAACGAACGCGTGCAAGAAGAGTGAAAAAAAACGATCAACAAAAACCATGGACTGCTGGTGTAAAAGCATGGTCTGCTGGTGTATGTTAAAAAGCAAGTAGGGGCATTATCGGGATTTAATAAAAATGCTGGGTGTATTAGAAATCCTACTGGTGTATGAAGTTAATGCCCTTTCATCGCTGCCTGCATACTTTCAACACCAGGAGAAAGTATCATCAATGCTGTTAGCTCCCCAGTACAAGGGTTGATTAGTCCAAGAGCTGTGAAACTCCCCCTCCGTATGCCTTCGGTGCAACTTAGATATTAAAATCTTGTAAAACAGGAATAATTCCACGAATTGGTCCATTCTTTTACAGAAGCACACAATTACAAACTTGATCAAAATATCATAGAAAATCCAAATATAAAATTGATAGCCTTGCGCCATTATCAAATAATTTCAATCAATAAAATCAATCTTGAAGAAATATTTAATTTGGCAATTAGAAGATAATGACAAGAGCATTGACACAAAGTGATGATATTTGAAGGCTTAGGATGTCAATATTCTTCTTGAAGTTGCATTGAAGACTTAGGATTTTCCAACATTACTGTGTCTTTTTCCATTTAAATACTACATGCTTCAGGTATGTAGTGACCTTTACTATTGATAACACAGATCTTCCATACTATTGTGTTTTATATCAGTGCCTAGTTATAAAGTGAGGGTTGTCCGGAAGAGGAAGAACAAAAATTATAGACTGAAGCAAGGGGTTCTATGACTATATCATTACTGGTTTGTTGGCATCCGATTTCCTGTGTTCCTTTCAAATTTATACTAATATTACAATGACCGCTTCTGGTAAAATAAAAAATGCGAGAAACAGGGATCACAACAAAAGCTACAAGTATCTCAATCAATTTTAGCTTATTGTGATTGAAAACACAAACCTTAATTTCAGCTGTCCTAATCACCTACATTTCTTCAGTATGTATCACTGTCTTCTGTGTTGGATTACTCGGACAATGGGAATACTCGGACAATGGCAATAATGGTTTTGGACAATAAGGTATAATCACCGTTGGTGTTTGTGATATCTGCTTGTTCCTGCAACGACAGAGCATGCTCAAGTTCCACCTCCACTTCACCCATTGCCGGTCGCTCATCTGGCTCATACTCCAAGCATCTAACCATGATATCTGTAAAGACTTGCCAACACTCCGGTGCAATCTTTCCTTTGATATTCGAATCAATATTCTCTTCAATAGGCTTCTCCATACGTTCCCTATATGCTGCCATCATCAAATATTCCATTCCACACACAACACGCAGTAGAACCAAACCAAATGAGAAAACATCCCATTTATCAGTGACAGAACCATCCATGACATACTCCAAAGGCATGTAACCAAGACTATCTATAAGTTAAAGTATTACCATATTAGCTTAGTTAACTAGCAAAAATCCATCCTAGTAAGCTCATGAAAAAAATAAAAGTTACCCATAATATAATCTGCATTAATTTGTTTCGGCTTCGAATTAAATTGCGGTCCCTGTATGCTAAGGCCGAAACCAGCGAGTTTTGGCTCCTTGCCTTCATCCAAAAGAATGGTACTGTCTCTGAGGTGACAGTGAAAGATGGAGCGCTTGGCTCCAGCATGAAGGTAGTGTAATCCACGCGCTACTCCTGTGCAAATCTCTATCCTTTTTTTCCATGACAGTTTCCCACGGTCTAGGTGTCTATCTAGAGATCCATTGGACATGTACTCGTAGACAATAATCTTCTCTTTTTCGTGGTTGCAGAATCCAATAAGAGAAACACAATTAGGGTGGCGAAGCTGGCAGAGCAACTCTATTTCTTTCTTGAACATCGCACTGCATCCTTCACGAAACTGTTTTAACGCAACTGTATAATCAGAACCATCTTTATGTTGGAGACAACCTTTGTATACCGTACTAAATGCTCCACGTCCAATAATTCTGTTTGGATCAAAGTTGTTGGTTGATTTCCCAAGATCGGCAAGGGAAAATTGATGGCATAGCTCTTCTATTATTGTTGGATGCTGTCTCTCTGATGAACTTGAGTGGCCAAAACATTTTAGAAACATAGTTCAGAGATACCTGCTTCCTTAATCACCTGTCACTTGCCGAAAACACTCACCACTACCCTGCACTTCGATCTTCATAGCTAAGCTGATTTGGGTGATAGACATGTGGTGTGTGAAGCATGTTAGGGTTGAACGATAACAACCGTTTGATGAAGATCTGATGATTCATAAATCGTTTTAATAAATTCAACTTAAAAATACTTTTAAAATAGTGAATGCCGACTGCGTGACTATGTGATGATAGGCATGGAATCCGAACCAAAACTATCATATTTCTTTTACATTTAATTTTAAGGTTTTACGGTGACGGGAAACTAGCTATCAACAGTGTGGTACATGAAAACACAATTACTTGTTAACTTGTAAATCTAATTGTTTTAAATTACCATAACTTCATACATAACTGTGCAACATGTGAGCATAAAATCTCAATTAGTTAACTTCTTAATATTAATTTCACTGCTACTTACATAATCTTGTAACCACTGGTGGTCCTGGTTGAGAGCATTTGAGCCCAATTTTACTTATCTATTTGTTCAATGGGTGTCCAGCCCTGCTGCTTGCATCTCGTCACAATTCTGTTAGGTAAAGGGAGATCCACATCACCAGTCTAGTTGAGGGATTTTTTTTTTTTTTTATTGGCTTCTTGTTTGAATTCATGTGTTTTATCTCTTTATTCGGTGTATTATGTGGGCTTGATATGTAGGAGCAAGGAGGTGCATGTTGTCTCGGGTGCTTTAGCTTGATCTCTGGTTATTCATTACCTTAAACATCATGAAGTAGATAGATAAAGAAAAATTATACATGAACATAGAATATATCAATTAACAACACCTAGTGAGAGAGAGTGAAAAGTGAAAAAAAATATAAGTATTATGATTTAACATGGAAAAAGATAAATTTATTAAATGTTTTTAAAAAAACATGAATATTCATATATCATCATCACTTGTATATAAAATAACCAATGATACGAATCTAATTCATTTAGTGGATCTATTTGTACAAGGATGTTTGGTCTTTATATATTGTTAAGTTTTAACTAGATGTCACGCACAGAAAAAATAAAAACTAGATGTAATGCAAGCTAGACACATTTATTATGAAAAAATATATTTTAAATGTTTTTAGCAATTTTTATTTTATTAGAAATATATAAGATAAATATAAGATTTTAAGAAGACTTGAATGTCTCAATTTTTGTATATTTATAATAAGTTGGTAATATTTTGTTATTTATAAAAGAATTTTTAAATTAATTTATAAGCAATATTAAAAGTAAATACATATTTTTTGAATAAATAATTTGTTTCATTATAATATGACACGAAAGTTAATGCTAATGGTTAATTTTTTTTAAAAAAAAAAACAAACATTAATTTAAAAAATTATGATGAAAACCATTTTTTAAGCTGACATTTCTCATTTTCAATATAGCATATCCAAAATGTTTTTGAATTGGTTTACTTTTATCTAAACATATTAATATTCACAATTTAACGTATATACAGATGTATTGTTCTATTTCTTGCAAAAGGTAAGCACAAATAGAATCCATATCAATTGGTGCCACTCGTGCATCTTACCCTTCCCATGTTAAATTCAGCCCAACATAGGATATAAGATTTATTAACTTTAAATCCCCCTCCTCCCAAACCTTTTTTTTAGATGATTCATTAAGAGGTATCAGGAACAAAAATTGTCCCTAAATCATGCTGTACATCAGTGCCTAGTTATAAAGCGAGGGTTGTTCGGAAGAGGAAGAACAAAAATATAGACTGAAGCAAGGAGGTCTATGACTCTATCATTACTGGTTTGTTGGCTTCCAATTTCCTAATTTATACTATTATTACATTGACAGCTTCTGGTAAAATAAAAAAAATGCTAGAAACAGGGATCACAATAAAAGCTACAAGTATCTCAATCAATTTTAGCTTATTGTGACTGAAAACACTAACCTTAATTTCAGCTGTCCTAATCACCAACATTTCTTGAGTATGTATCACTGTCTTCTGTCTTGGATTACTCGGACAACGGGGATAATGGTTTTGGACAATAAGGTATAATCACCCTCAGTGTTTGTGATATCTGCTTGTTCCTGCAACGACAGAGCATGCTCAAGTTCCACCCCTACTTCACCCATTGCTGGTCGCTCATCTGGCTCATACTCCAAGCATCTAACCATTATATCTGCAAAGACTTGCCAACACTCCGGTGCAATCTTTCCTTGGATATTCAAATCAATATTCTCTTCAACAGGCTTCTCCATACGTTCCCTATCTGCTGCCATTATGAAATATTCCATTCCACACACAACTGGTAGTAGAACCAAACCAAATGAGAAAACATCCCATTTATCTGTGACAGAACCATCCATGACATACTCCAAAGGCATGTAACCAAGATTATCTATAAGTTAAAGTATTACTGTATCAGCTTAGTTAACTGGCAAACATCCATCCTAGTAAGCTCATGAAAAAATAAAAGTTACCCATAATATGATATGCATTAATTTGTTTCGGCTTCGAATTAAATTGCGGTCCCTGTATGCCAAGGCCGAAACCTGCGAGTTTTGGCTCCTTGTCTTCATCCAAAAGAATGGTACTGGCTCTGAGGATACAGTGAAAGATGGAGCGCTTGGCTCCAGCATGAAGGTAGTGTAATCCACGCGCTACTCCTATGCAAATCTCTATCCTTTTTTTCCATGACAGTTTCCCACGTTGTAGGTGTCTATCTAGAGATCCATTGGACATGTACTCATAGACAATAATCTTCTCTTTTTCGTGGTTGCAGAATCCAATAAGAGAAACACAATTAGGGTGGCGAAGCTGGCAGAGCAACTCAATTTCTTTCTTGAACACTGCACTGTATCCTTCATGAAACCGTTTTAATGCGACTGTATAATCAGAACCATCTTTATGTTGGAGACAACCTTTGTATACCGTACTAAATGCTCCACGTCCAATAACTCTGTTTTGATCAAAGTTGTTGGTTGATTTCCCAAGATCGGCAAGAGAAAATTGATGGCACAGCTCTTCTATTATTGTTGGATACTGTCTCTGTGATGAACTCGAGAGGCTAAAACATCTTAGAAACATAGTTCAGAGACACCTGCTTCCTTAATCACCTGTCACTTGCCGAAAACACTCACCACTACACTCCTCTTCAATCTTCATAGCTAAGCTAATTTGGGTGATAAACATTTGGTGTGTGAAGCATGTTAGGGTTGGTGTTTGCCCCAATTGAGGCCGCCTCCCGTTTTTAACAAAAAACTCCGTATACTTTGAAATGTTTCATTATTACCTAATAAAACAGGTAAGAGCATCTCTAAAGAGGGTGCTTAAAGAGATTCTAACAATAAAAAATTGTGTTTTTAAAAAAAAATTTACATTGAAGAGTATTTAGATGGTATGAAATTTTTTTTAAAAAAATTTGAATTAAGAAATTCTAGAAAAAGTTTCTTATTTTTTAAACATCACCAATCAAGAGAATTTTTTAGAGTTTTTTATAATTTTGCATTAGAGCAAAATTTGAATAGAGTTTTTGTGAGAGACATGACAATATTAAGATCACCAAAAAGATGAATAAATAATTTTAAAAAATTCATATAAATATTTCCCATTAGAGATATTCTAAATAATTTTTTTAATACAAATTCTCGTATCCTCAATAAAATTATGTTTTTCATATACTCAATAAAATTATGTTCTATGTTTTATTCATTATGAATTTGAATTCAGAAATAAATTCTTTACTTTTTAAGAAGAAAATTATATATACTATCTCTATCTCTTAACTCCGTATTAAACAGTTTCTGGACATTAGAATAGCTTGCTTTTTATTACCTCATAAAACAAGCTTAATAACGGATTCGGATTCCCTGCGTTGGAGAAAAAACACATTCAAGTAGTCGGACGATAACAACCGCTTGATGAAAATCTGATGATTCATAAAACGTTTTAATAAATTCAACTTAAAAATACTTTTAAAATAGCGAATGCCGACTGCGTGACTATGTGATGATAGCATGGAGTCCAAATCCAAAACTATCATATTTGTTTTACATTTAATTTTAAGAGTTTAAGGTTACGGGACAGTATACAAAAAGTAAGAGAACACAGAACAAAACAAATAAGATCTTGTTACTAACTGCATTATGGACAATTTTTGTTTCAAATACAACGTTATCTTATTATTTTCTATCCTCACTCTCTTTACCATATTTTGTATAAACAGTTTCTATGTTTTTCTAATATATTTTTCTTCTATATAAAAAATTTTGTTTATAAAAAAACACAATCTATTTTTCTTTAGTTAGTAGATTTCGGATAGAGAAAACAACAAAAACAAAATAGTTTTTTGGTATGTGCTACGGTGGATTTTTCCCATTGTTTCACGTATGTTTACCTTATATATGAATATTAACATGATTTTTTTGGGGTGGAATATACAACTTTCTATGATTGATGTAGATAATTAGCAATGGGAGGCTGATTGGTGCTGAACACCGGGTTATAACAGAGAACCTTATAGAACCTGCAAAGCCTCTGCTAAGTGCAACTTCTTCTCCACCCATATACTGATACTGATCCATGACATTTGGAGAATTATTTGGAAACTTTTTGAACAAGGGTCCTTACTTTGAATCAGAATAGTGCATATAACCCTCTAAGATGGTGCCAGTTTACTTGTATTCATAAATAAGTTGAAAGAGTTTCCAAGCTTTGAATAATTTATCTTATGAAGACCAAGGCTTTGTCGCCAATCTGTTATCCTTAATCTTTCTCTTTAGGATTTACCGTCTCTTAGTCTTAGTCGAACTTGTGTGGCCCAAACATTTCAGATACATTGTTCTAATTTGTGTGACAACACCTGCTTCTTTAATTACTAATTAGTTGCCGCTTACTAAAAGCATTCACCACTACTTCTCTTCACTCTTCAATTTTCATATATAAGCTAATTATCCTTATATATAGTCTCACCGTCTTATATATATAAAAAAAAAACATTTTTTTTCCAAATTTAAGAAAATTTCATCTCATTTTAATTTATTTAATATTATTATCTCAAAAATATTATTTATTTAATTGAAGTGTTAATTTTAATAATTCTTTTTTATTCTTGATATCAAGTTCTAATGAAGGATAAATTTTAAAAAAATACTTTTTAATTAAAATTAATACAATTAAATGTAATTAACAAACATTTTTAATTAACAGGAATCAATTTATTTTTTTCTTATATTTAAAATCGAAATATGTCTTCAATTTCTAATCTATAATTAACATTTCGTAGCCCGGCCGGTCTTCTTTCATTTACGCGTTTACTGTTTCTCAATACACAGAAAATGTTGAAAATGGCCGATGGATACGGCTGACTGGGTTGAGAATCAGACAAATAACCAAAAAGTGAATGAAGCAAAATATCGGTAAAAAAGTAAAATGCCTTTGCTTTACTTAAACGTGTACGTTACTTTCCTTCAACAACAAAAAAAAGAAGAAGAAAAGAAACGTGCACGTTACATACTTAAAATGTCAATTTATCTTTTTTAATTAATGGTTCTAGTTGATGCACTGAGCTTATAATAATAATATTTTTTCCTACTAATTGGTTTCTTTTAATAACAGTACATAAAAGCAACCGGCGGTGTCATTTTAAATTGCAAAATGGTAACCGCTCACAATCACATACATATATCTTATATATAAAAGTCTTCCTCTGACTATTTGTCTTTTAACAATTTACACTGATATCTGGTATAAAAAAAAAACAATGATATGTAAAATAATATATACTGAATTTGAGATGATAAAGTTTACTGAGTATATCAAAATTACTTATTTTGGAGTGGTAGAGACTCGATCACTTTCTCTATTCTCCCAATTAACATTTATTTTATATATTTTTCTTGTATGATTTCTTGATATTCTCGTATCCAAATATATTTATCAAATTATTTTTGAAAAGTAGTTTAGGAAATTATTTCATGTCATCTCCTTTTGGAAAAAAATAAATAATAAATAATTAAAAAAACTTCTCAACTACGCAAAAGAAACGTACATATTTCTATCGTTAATAGAGGATGTGAAAAAATATGATACAACGAAAATGCATTCTTGTTTTATATAGCTAGACATTCAATTACATAATGGAAACAAGTTTCTTGTTGTATAAGTCATGGATATAAACGATGAAATTTTTGTTGTGGGGGCATTTTCATCAATATATTAGCAAAACAACTTTTGGAGGGGTTTAAATAGCAAGTCAGGGGTGCCAATAGCAAAACCCTAACAAAAATGACACAACATTGGATCTAACTTGGTCAATAAATTAATATTTTTAAAACGTGGTCTCGAATTTTAAAAAATTCATGGACTAATTTGAAATAAGTGAAGTTTTTTAAAGACCAAAACTATTATTTTAGATACTTAACGTTATATTTTAAGAATCTAAAATTCAATTGGTTTCTTTTTTATCTGCAAAATAAACTTTATATATAAAGAGGATAAAGGATACTAGGATTACTCGACCCTTACAAGCTATGAAACTAGTAAACTACCTCTAAGATATAATTAGAATACTATCCTCTTTCCCCCTTGTGAGGAACAAGAAAAAGACTTTGCTATTGGTATATACGTAAAACATTTCATGGATCAATTGCTTTTTAACATTTCAATTTATTATTACCTGCATCAAGAAGATTTGACAATATTTGAACCTGAATCATACTTGCAAATGGAGGCAGAAGTTTTAACCAAAAATTAATCGTAGGCAAGTAGTTATTAATAAATAAAATTTCTAAATATTGCAATTAACTTTTCAACGATAGGATCGGGTACATACTGGCTACACAACATACCCGTAGCGTTTAAAAGTACAAAAATTACATCACAAGCATATTTCCTTTTCCTAATTACTGAATAATAATACTTCCTAAGGTGACAAACATATTCAATTCTTTAGATAATCCACCGAAGACTATTCACGTGCAAACAAGATATGTATAAATTTGTATAAAATTTGGGAGGGGCATGCATTAACGTTTCTATAAAGTGCACTTTCCTACAAAGGTTTTAAGAGCAATTCTTGTTCAGTTTCAGGACCCTTGCTCAAGAAATTTCTCAAGAACTCTTCATATGTAACGGACCTGTAGATGGGGCGAGCACCAGAACTTAACAAAGGCTTTGCAGGTTCTATAATCTGTTTATTTCTTGGACGGATGAAATATGCAACAGTGGTCCTCCCAATGCCTGAATTTGTGACAACACGGTGTTCAGCACCAATGAACCTTCCATTGCTAATGACCTGTACAGTGATAAGTCACAGACATTAAGTTGAATTTCATCATGCAAAACCTTATCAAATCATGAATAAGAATTAGGAACCAAATCACTTGACCTATTTACCATTTTCATGTTTTCCTAATTAAAAATAACGCATGGTCGATCATTAAAATAAAATAAAATTGGAAAAGACTATAAGAATATACTATTCATTCTTGGTACCACATTTCAATGTCAAATAGTTGATTAATTTCTGAGCTACATGATGGAGAAATATGTACCTGCATCATAAGCCCAATGTTCACCACAAAAGCATAAGGAATTGGTTCAACAACAATCCATTCCCCATCCTTGAAGACTTGAAGTGCATTTATATCTTTTTCTTGAAGCAGAATGGTAGCAAGGTTAGGATCTCGGTGCTTGGGAGCTCCCAAAGTTAAAGTTGGTTCTGGGCAAGGCGGGTAGTGATGAGCTAGCAATAATGGACTATCACTAAGTCCACCAGAACAGTAATGTTGGTCAAGTCCCAATCCTTCACATAACAGCTCCAAAATTTTGAGTCCTAGTGTTCTCATTTCTCGTGTGTATTTCGCAACAACTTCACTGCAAGGTGCCATAAAAAAAAAGTTAAATTATTGAACATTAAACTAATAGTCAATTTGTAGTGGACACAATAATTTTTTCATTAATTTTTGTTTTCATTAATTAGAATGAGTTGGGTTTTAAACGAAGATAAATAATACTCACTCCAATCTTAAATATAAACGAGAGAAAAAATTGATTCTTGCTAACTAATTACATTTAATTGTATCAATTTCAATTAAAAACTATTTTTTTTCTAAATTATTTTTCATTGAAACTTAATATCTGAAATAAAAAAGAGTCTGAAACTATAATATCAGTTAAATAAAAGATATTTTAGAAATTGTAACATTAAACAAAATAAAATTAGTTAATTTTTTTTATATTAATTAATTTATTTCTTCTTATATTTGAAATCAGATATTCTTGATAAGATTATGATAATGATAATACCAATAATAATATAACAACAATTATAATTAAGACAATGACCCTTTAGAATGTGCTTTTTTTCAAAACAAAATAACTTTCTCATATACGGAAAGATTGTGAAGTATTTGTCAACTGTATTTGTGTGTGTGTGTGTGTTTTCATGAAGAGGGAAGGTAGGTAGTTGTAAGTAATGGGGTGGTAACTACTATATGAACGTGTTGATGGCAATTGTACTGATGTTAGCAGAGACTATATATGGTGGATGTGCTCGTTAATTGTGACTTTTTGGTAATTAAGACTAGATATGCAACAATAGTAACGGTAGGTAGAGATGATAATAATGGTTACCATGCCAACACGGTGATGAATGGAATGTACTTAGTGTTAATGGCAGAAGTGGTCTTAATTAAACCTTTAGTTGCCCGTGGCATAAAGAATGCATACGGACATTGCAGAAGAATCAGTGATGACTCATGGATGTTCAGAATAAACCAAGTGTAATGTCAAAATCTCATTATCAACTATTTCAGGAAATGCCTGAAGCAAAAAAACAAAATTAGAAGAATTTGAAATATATATTCTAGAAAAAAATTTATAGGAATTAATTATCCTTCAAAGAATAGAATGGAATTAAAAAAATTTGATTGTGACCTACTATAATTTTGTAAGACATCATTGTCAACTGACCCGAGGACACATCAACTTACATTCAAATTAGCATCTCTGACTTGAATTGAAATTTATAGTATCATTATCATTGTCAAGGACTGATAATTTATTCAAATGCTGACTCAAAGATGAAATAAGATTGCATTTCGTGAAGCTCATTGAAATTAAGTTGCAGAAGAAGCAATATATATACTTCAAATTAAATACTATTATTTACAGACAAAATATATAAAAAAAATGAAAGCAATAGACAGAATTGAAGATTATTTTACTGATATTTTGCAGGTTTTTGAGGCAAAAACTCCATGAATTCTCCTGAAGGTGGACACAAGTGTCTTAATGTGTCCCTCCAAAACTGAACGACATCTTTGTCGTTAAACTCGCGGCTTGTATAGAGCCTGCAACTTCCATTTGGGTCCCGGGAGCTTTCCCTTATCTTTTCTTCAGCAGGCATGGCATGAAATTCCTTGAAAATATTCAGTGTGTCATCCATTAACTCCTTGGAAACTCCATGGTTGATAATCTATATCACAGTATTTCATATATATTAACCAAACGTGTTCACGATTTTAGCAGAGGCGAGGAGGAACTTTGACCTTAAGAGTCATGAATCAAATCTTAAAAACAGTCTCATGCATCTCCTAGACCCCATTATGTGGGAGTTATAATGTCATTTGGCTGCTCTTTTTTAGTCATGCATATTTAACTTAATTACATTTTTTATTCGTCATGTATTGTACAACTTTGATCGTGCAAGTAATAGTTGTACAAATTAGGTTATCTAGATATATTAATTATGTGATTTTGGTTCATATATCAATCTTTCATTAAATATTTAATAGATTTTTACTTCACACATATGTTGGCATAGATTAATTACATTTTTTTTGTCTTTATGATATTAACGGACTGAAAATACAATTAAATCACATTAATTAGCATGTGTTACACTACATATCATCTGTTACATCATCATCAAGTATTATGTGAGTGAAGTTTGTGAAATTTATTAGATATATTTAACAAAAAACTAATGGAAGAAACGGAAAACCTAAAATTATAATATCTTGAAGATCCAATTTATACAATTGAAATTCAAGGTACCACATTTGCACAATGTAATGCATAAAAGACTAAAAGTATAATTAACTTTACATATATTGTTAGCATATGAAAATGAAGCACTTTGTTATCTGGAATTTTTTTTACTATATAGTAATTACCTGCTATGCGTGCTGATTAATTTTAAAAAAGAGGAGTTCAGAGATATGATGGAAGTAGAAAACACATAGGAAGTGAAATTACTTATGACAAAGGGAAAGAAAATTCTTCAGAAAGAACCTGGAAAAATCCAAACTCCTTGGAGGCTTTCAAAATCTGTTTCAAGGTTTCAGCACGATCATGTAGCCCAAGATCCACCACCGGGATTTTTCTCTTGCTGGAAGCTTCAACCGTGCCAGGTCTACTTTCCGGTGGTTGCACGTAGGATAAGGGCACTGAGGAATGAAGATGGAACCAGCTTGAGATAAGCTGTTGATCCATGTTATTGTTAAAGCCTATGAAATCAAACTTCTTTAAGCCTTCATTGCCTTGTACTCTATATATAGAAAACACATTCACACACATTGAAGATACCGGTATGTAAAAAGATGAAAAGCAGAAATTGAGGTAGTTTGGACACGATATGAGATGGTCACTGAATATTTCTATAAGAATAAGAATTTGTTACCAAGAGTTCAACACATAGATGTAAAGGTCGACCAAAATTTATTTGGAAAAGGTAGTTAAACAATACCTGATGGAGTGAGATATATAGA
Organism: Glycine tomentella; assembly: GCA_007407185.1. NCBI lineage: Eukaryota > Viridiplantae > Streptophyta > Magnoliopsida > Fabales > Fabaceae > Glycine > Glycine tomentella. The sequence goes on from PYAF01003543.1 coordinate 1,742,332, forward strand.
TTGACAGATGATATGTCTAGGACAGAGTGGAAAAAAGTTATAAGTTTGGTGAAGGGTTAAACTCATTAGTATTTCTAGTTTCAGTCATTTTTTTAAAATTCTTTTCCTCTTCATTTTTTTCCTCCTATGTTCACTCCTCTTTTATTTTAGGTTATTTTTCATTTCTTTTGCCTTATTTTCATATTTCCTTCTCTTCTTCCTTTCTCTTTTTTTATTTTATTTTCGATCTATCATTACGTTTATCTAATCCCAATTAACTTGGGTTAAATGTGTTGTTGATGTTGATAGAAAAGAAAAGTTAAAATTAAATATAAATTCCTTTTTTATTTATTTATAACCAATTAAGTCTGAATTCTGATTGGTGGAGTTTTGAATTTGAAAAAAAAAAATTAAGGCGTCACCCACTTAATAAATGTAAAAGATGGGTATTCACCTGTGGGAATTTGCAATTTATGCAATTCACACATTATATTTGACTTCTGAAGTCTACTAAAAATACTAGTCTACTAAACATTATATTGCCACCTCACCGTTTTCATCAACTTCGATCGATAATTAGATAATTATATTGTCGAAAATTTAGTCAATTCATTGAATTATAGTTACTTATCAAGTTGCAATTAAGAAGTAGATACATTATAACCCTAAAAATAGTAGTAGATATAACAGCAAGTTATTTTATTGGTATTATTTTAACAGGAAACTGGTATTATTTTTGTAAAGAGGTACATATCCTATATAGTACCAAGAAACTGGTATTATTTTATTTTAAAGACGTATAATTAAATTAAAAAGACAAGGATTACCACTGTTTTCACATTAATTAGTTGTTATATGCAGAACGAGCTTACATCATAGTAATTAATTTAAAAAGATAATAATAATTAAGTAAGTAAGGATATGTAAAAATAAAAATAATTAATGTATTTAAAAATTTCTAAAAAACATTTTATAATTAGAAACAAATCGGATTACTTTTTTATTTCAATTTCGTGGGATGTGGAGCCCAGCAAGATAGAACAGAATATGTTGAAGTCGGCAATTGTGAACGGGTCAACTTATGGACGTTCATAATTCATAAATAATGACGTTTTTTAATTACTAAATTGATTATTGAAAAACATGAAGATTCCGAGAAAAGGTAACTAAAATGGGTGGGAAAACAATTACTACATCACATGATTACTCAGAGTCAGCAACCTGTTCATATTACCCCATGTTTAACAAGTCGTTCATCAACGTGGATGCTTTTTGCTTATGCTGCTAAATAAATGCCATTAAATTTACCTGTTTTCCAGTAATCTTGATCTGACCGGCACCAAATTTAATCTGTTTCCTAATGCCATTTGATTAATCTTGGAATAAATCTAGAGCCCATTATTACTTGTCAAATACTGTTTTCGACACTTTAAATATAATTACACAAACTAATTAATAAATTTTTTTTACTCACATAAAAATAGTAATATGTAAAAATTGTAACTACTTAATTGTTAACTTTTTTTTTTAAAATTACATGTGGTATGTGAAAAAACACATCCATTTGAAACCAAGCATGTTAATAAAGTCTTAAACACGAATCAAGTTTACATTTATTGTTTCTCTTCCTTGACAAACATTTAGGAAAAAGGATAACGTTCAAAGAAATTAAACAAAAACTCTAAAATAAATATATATATTATCCTATCTCAAAGAGATAATTAAGTAGAAATTCCAAACTTAACATTATATATATCTTTCTCGACTCAACTTTGAAATTATTGTACCTTCATTGTTGAAAGTATTTTTCCCTTTAGTCTACTCTTTGGCCTATATCATAATGGTCAATCTAATTAACTCTATTTGACACATTAGCCAAATATATATGTGTACGGGCAAATTGATAGATCCACTTAGCGTATCAAAAAGACATTTACCATTTAGATTCATGCATGGTAGTACTAGCTAGCTAGTCAAGATTATTACAGCAAATTAAACAACGTGGCGCAACATAAACGGATAGATGAATGTAAGTCATCCAGTCATCCAGTCATCCACGTTGTGCTGAATCATTAGATGTAGTAAATGCGTGAAAATTTGACCCCAAGATTTCGTATACCCACTTTAATTTTGTATGAAGTGGTTTAAATGACAGCCATTGTTTTCTTACATGCATGCTTGATGTGACAAAATATGGGTCATGTTGAAGGCTGCTATAACATAATATTTTAATGATCAATATATTTTTTTAGTCTTTATAATTGAGATGTTTTATTTTTTAATAGTTTCTATCATATTATTTTAGTTTTTAATATATATATATATATATTGTATTTTTTTATAGAGAAGCTTCGTTAAAAAAAAAATATAAGATAACAAACGGAGTGCCACTTTCCCACGGGATCATGAGAACGTCAGTGTCGTTGGCCAACCGTCCTTTGCCCGGAAGAAAAAAGGTTTCGTTGGAAAAGACATAGAAGACTTCTTGGAAGGGTATTGTCATGCATTTGTAATTAGCAAAGCTTTCTGTCGACCTCTTGTTTTCTATTGGCATGCAAGTCAAACTAATTTTTTTTTCTTCTTTGTATGGTATAAATAAAAGGATAGGTAAATAAATAAAACAAAATATGAGAAGAAGGAAAAAACATCAAGTTTCGGTGTTTTTTAATTTATACTACTCTTTCTAGACTCATATAAAAGTAAAATTGACTAATTTTACATTAATTAAAAAATTAATTGACATAATTAATTTATTTTTATTAATCTCAAATAAAGAATAAGATTATTCCTACAATGTCTTTAATTGAAACTTAATTATTATAAATATAAAAGAATCTTTGAAAATCAAATTATAATTAAATGAATAATATTTTAGGAAAGATATCATTAATTAAAATCTAATTTATAAAGTAACATTTTTGTTTATATTTGAGTAGCAATAAAATAAAATAAATAAATAAGAATATTAAGTACAATTGTATAAGTACGTAATCCACAAATTTGACTTCATCGAAAACCATTCAATAAGTTTGGATTAGATTTATTGAGTGTTTGCAATTCAAACTCATACATGTTTGAGTTGATTCATGAGTTTTAATTTTTAAACTTGTGAATTCATGCACCAGTTCATTGACCCATTGATGTGATATTTAATTCTATTAAAATTATATATATATATATATATATATATATATATACACACTAAATTTTTAAAAAATCAAGTACTTAATTGTTAAGCAATCACTTTCTTTAAAAAAAAAAAAATCACTTGGATGATGCGTTAGTGATCCCTGGCTTAAGCTCTGATCTTGCACTTTTACAACTCTAATCTCTTTTTTTTCTCATCCATATCTTCATCCCTTCATGTGGAAATTAATCCAAAAATTAATCAAACTACTTTTTATCATCCAAACAAGATTTATTTAATTTTTTAAACCTTTTATTTGCAAATTAAAAAATCTAAAAATCATATTTAAAAAATAATTACTCACAAAATAAAATATGAAAAACCATTATCTGCCAATTAAGTGTCAATCTCTGTTATTAGTATACATAGGATATGAAATTGAATCTATGGAATTCAATCTATCTTAATACCTAAATTTCCAACTAGTCATTTGCGTTTTTCATTTTGATTTTCTAAATAATGAGAATATTGCACTCCACACATTCATTGTCAAAGTAATCAGAATTTCTATTGTCTATTTTTCTCCCCTCATATAAACTTCAGTTTTAGAATATTTAGCATAAATTTAAATTGTTGATGCCCAATTTGATCCAACTCAAATCAATCTATTTCTAATCAGATTGGATTGAATTTCACAAAAAAATTACATAAATTCAACCTAACTCATCTTGGCGATTAATTTTGCTTGAATTGAGTAATGGGTTTAATTAGCCAAATTCAACTCAATGGGACTCATAAACACCTCTAAAAATAAGAGAGAGAAACTAAAGTTTTTTTTTTTAAAAAAAAAATTGTAATGGTTGATATTAAAAATGAAAAAAATATCCAAGATTGTGAGTGTTCATCCAAACAAAATTGGGTGTTGACACACATACTTTGTAATGCACATGATAAAAATTTATATAACTAGAATTTATAATAAGCAAATATTTTTGAATATACAAATTATATTATAACTAAAAAATGTAATAAATAAATTTTTTTAACATATAAAGGATAAAATATATGTTTTGAGTTCTTATATACTTAACAGTAAAATTTGATTTTAGTCTTGGACTTCAACTTTAATAAATTTGGTACATAAACTTTACAAAAAGTATTATTTTTCATCTCTTCTCTTAGTGACAATCGCTTATGAAAATCACTGCTTTCTACCAAATTGATCAAATTTAAAATATAAAAACTAATACCAATTTTAATAGAAAGTATAAGAACCAAAAATATATTTTAGATTTATAGTAAATAATTAGACTGATAAAATTATTTTTAATTATTTAATTAGACAAATAAATAGAGTGACAAAAATCATATGGACAAACAGATAAATAGAGAGATATACAGACAAACAAACACAGAGAGATATGGTTTGCTAGTCTTAAGTCTTAACAGTTTAATGAATGACCGTCGATGGATTGCTCCTTCATGAATTTAATTTCAAGAGCTAATCAAAGAGCAAGCTTTAGAAAGGTTTATTATATTGCTACTTTGAATGGCAAAATTCTTAAGCGAAGAAGATCCAAAAGCATTTCATTATCTTTCAGCACTATCAAATCAAGCATCTCATACCAAGCCTAGGAAACCTTAGATGATCTTGAATTTTCCTTGCATCTTTTAGCTAACACCAGGGCCGGTTCTTGGGACATTCAAAGTGTCCAACCGTACAGGGCCCCAAAAAATAAGGGTGTCAAATATTAATTATTGTAATATATGTTCAATATTAAAAATTAGAGGAGATGGTAATCCTTATTTTTAATAACCAAGGGATCCAAGGTTCAATTCCCATCAACAATAATTTTTACTATTTTTACATTTCATCCAATAAGGAGCTATAAAAATGATGTTTGGTAATATTTATTGAGCAAAATATTTTTCTTATTTAAATGAATCATTTATTTTTAAATTGCCAATTGAGGGTCCCATTTTCTAAAAAAGGAAAATATTAAACAGGTTTCTGAGAAAGTTTGCCCCGCCCCTCGCTAACACCTTTACATTTTTCAATCGTTTCAGTTGCTATCAATATCTATTCACGGGCAAAACTCCTTTCATTATCATATGAATTAAGCAATTAAACAATGTTTTATTGCACCAAATATGCTACTAATTATAAGGCCGCGTGTTGACTAAGTGACTCACGTACCTTTCACATAGTCATGTTGTCCCATCATACCTTAATTTGGAATCCTATGCTGAAAATTATGGTCAGTTTCATTGAACAATTTTAAAGCACACAACCAAGGTTGGTAAAAAAACAAAAACAAAACAAAATATACCATTTCTTTACAACTATGTTCTAATAATAATCATGTTGGTTCAGGAGTCCCACATCGGTGGGTTACTCCAAGGAACCAAGGGTGGGGGGCTATAAAAGCATACCCCCTCCACCCATTTTACACACACCAAAAATCTTCTTCTCTTCTCTTCTCTTATAATATTATTTGTTATAATATTATTCTTGAGTGTAATTTTGTGAGGAGTATTCCCTAGTTCAAGAGAGAGATAAAATTGTTCTCTCCTTGTGATAAAAGGGAGGTTGTAGTGTTGGAGTTCCCATAGTAAAATTTTTCTACTCTTGTCCGTGGGTTTTTTATCTCAGAGTTTTCCCACGTAAAATATTTGTGTCCATTTATCGCTTTCAATTTCCTTTATCTGTTGTTATTGTTCTGTCCGATGGAATCCGGTTTATTAACAGTGGTATCAGAGCCAAGGTTCTTTCTTAGTATGCTCTGTGGCTGCAGCTTAGACTGATCTGTCACACCAGAAAAGAATTATCCTTGGGAGTTGCTGGGTTGACATCAGTATTAATTTATACTGAGGTGCTGCAGGTGTTATACAGAGACTATTGCTGTATACAGTTACTGTTCGCTATCGGAGCATTC
>PYAF01003543.1:1748473-1807927 GCA_007407185.1 Glycine tomentella
TGTGGAGATTGATTGATTCTCAATCATATCTCCAAGTGGGAGATTGTTGGTTCAGGAGTCCCACATCGGTGGGTTACTCCAAGGAACCAAGGGTGGGGGGCTATAAAAGCATACCCCCTCCACCCATTTTACACACACCAAAAATCTTCTTCTCTTCTCTTCTCTTATAATATTATTTGTTATAATATTATTCTTGAGTGTAATTTTGTGAGGAGTATTCCCTAGTTCAAGAGAGAGATAAAATTGTTCTCTCCTTGTGATAAAAGGGAGGTTGTAGTGTTGGAGTTCCCATAGTGAAATTTTTCTACTCTTGTCCGTGGGTTTTTTATCTCAGAGTTTTCCCACGTAAAATATTTGTGTCCATTTATCGCTTTCAATTTCCTTTATCTGTTGTTATTGTTCTGTCCGATGGAATCCGGTTTATTAACAAATCAATCTACATGTAATCTAAATCCTGAATTAAGGATTTGCAATTAATCATATAGCTGTTGGACAAGCATCGGATCAAAAGCTACTTTCAAGGGAACAACAAAACACTCCTGTTTATTTTATTTTATTGTCTTGATTAAAGATTATGTCGTGCATATGATGAACCATTTTCACTGGAATATATCTGTACTTAATTAATTATTATATTCCGTACTGGAGCTTAATATTTCCTTTTGATTTACTAGCCCCATTCTCATTGGAAAGGTAATGAAGCTGTGAAACATGGAATTAATACATAGCTGACATCACAATAAAGAACACTGAGGAATTAATTTCAAAGTTCTGAATGATAATACTACCTATTTAAGATGGTCCCTTATAACATGAAATAAATATATGGAGCATTATATGTTATAGAAATCGCAGATATAAGTAGGATCGTGTCGAAGAAGTTAATTAAAGTGAAATCATGGTAGCTATGAAGGGTTCGCTTGCAAGTTGCAACAGAGAAAGAGTGGAGGAAAGGCCCTTGGACTGGTGAGAGGACAAGTTGCTACGTGAATGTGTTAACTTGCATGGGGAAGGTAGGTGGAGTTCGGTGGCAAAGCTTACAGGTATATATAACTTACACTTTGATTCCCATATATTATGAATTGCACCACTCCTACATTATTAAGGTTGTGCATGATAGAAGTGAAATTTGGGAATATGAAAAACAAGGAGAAAAGTGAAAAATGGAGAGAAATATACATATACAAAAATGATTGAAATTGGCCCACTTTTTTGTATGTATGCATATACTTGTTTGCCTTTTTCGCAAACGTATATTACATATATAGGTATATTATTTTACCCTAAAGTGAATGATAAAATATTACTCCTTTGCAATTTAGTTCGATCACTTAATTATATGAGTGTGAATGAAATGTAACTATATAGGTGTGAAATTTTCCGTAGTTATTTTTGTGTGACTTATATGACACACACTTTTGATTGACAATTAAGAAATTTCTACATATTTCCCTAGCTTCTACCTTCTTATTTCACATGGTTCTACCTTGTTAATTCTCCTTTAATTGAATTTCAGGATTAAACAGGAGCGGCAAAAGCTGTAGGTTAAGATGGGTAAATTATTTGAGACCCGGCCTCAAGAAAGGTCAATTAACACCTCTGGAAGAAGAGATGATTATTGAACTGCATGCAATCTTGGGTAACAAGTAATTAATATACAGACACCATATTCTCCTTTCCCTCTTTTTTCGTAATTTCTAAAACTTAATTATTATTATTATTTTAACGGGAATTACAAATACATGCAGGTGGTCTACAATAGCAAAGTACCAGGTAGAACTGATAACGAGATTAAGAACTACTGGAGAACCCACTTTGGGAAGAGGGAGAGATCCAAACACAACAAGAAGCTACAAAGGCCAAAAGTGAAAAAGGTGCATAAACAATCGAAACAAAAACAACAACCTCAAGAGTATGATATCAAAAGCATCATGTCTCATGAAGAGACCGAAAACGAAGAAACAAAATCCTTCCAGACACAAAATAATAATCAACAAAAAATCTTTGAAATGGGCTTCTGTATCCAACAACAATAGAGCACCAATATACCGTTCCTTCCATGCATGCATGAGGGATTCTCGTCCACGTGACAAGACACTCTAGCGGATGATGGCTCATGGTTTAGTTTATGGGACTTTGAGGAATCACAAGGTTTTTCTGATTATGTTGATCAGTTTGGCAAATGTGCCACTATTATGAATATTTTACGAATTGCACCACTTTTACATTATTAAGGGTGTGCACGATAGTTATTTAAAAAAAAAAAAAAGTGTGCACGAGCACGAAAGAAGAAAAATTTGGGAATGTGAGGGGGATGTACGGGGAAAATAAAGGAACTAAAATTTAATTTTAAGAAGTATCTGATGATCATTTTAATAACATGAATCATTTTATTTTTAAAATGCCATGTCAACGGTTATAATTCAATGGAACACTGGAGGTCACATTATGTTGTGGTTCACGTTAACTCTATAGTCTCTACTCTCTGGTGAGTTTTGATTTTGTAATCCTTTCTTTTTAATCTCTTACCCATGTAAAGATATTTGTTCATGAAAATAATTTGCCAATATTGTGAAATGGATTCATGATTGAATGATAACTTTTTCAATCATCTTATTAAAAATAAATGGCAAAAGCTGCAGGTTAAGAGATGGGCAAATTATTTGAGGCCCGACCTCAAGAAAGGTCAACTAACACCTATAGAAGTAGGAATCATTATTGAACTACATGCAATTTTTGGTAACAAGTAATTGACACCTTATTCTAGCTCCCTTCCCTCCTTTGTTCTGTCCTCAAACCTTTTAATTTAATTGGAATTACAAATATATACAGGTGGTCTACACAATTGCAAAGTACTTGCCAGGAAGAACTGATAACGAGATTAAGAACTATTGGAGAACTCACTTCGGGAAGAGTGAGAAATCCAAACACAAGAAGCTAGAAATGCAAAACTCAAAGGTGCTAAAACAGTTGAAACAAAAGCAACAACACAGGAACAACAACCTCAAGAGTATGATGTCAAAAGCATCAAGTCCAATGAAGAAACAAAAAATGAAACAAAATCCTTTTGAGACAGAAAATAATAAGCAAAAAGAAGTGGCTTTCATGTGTCCAACAATGGAGCACCAATACACTGTTCCTTCAATGCATGAGGGATTCTCATCCAAGTGGCCAGACACGGTACTAGGGGATGATGGCTCATGGTTTAGTTTATGGGACTTTGATGTACCACAATGTTCTGCAGATTATGTTAACCAATTTAGCGAACTTGTCGTGCCAACTTAAGCTACCTTTGGAGTTGGAGAGGATTCCATGCAAAATCACGATAAAATCTTTTATTTCGATGATATAACCCTCTTCTACGAAAAAAACATGTTTAGATGAACTTTTTCATATGTTTGCTATGCAGCTAGTTGAATAAATAAGTTCAACCCAAACATGATATTGGAGTCAATAACTACTAAACCAGGCTATGTTCATCAACCACTCCATCTTATTAGTTTTTTTCTTTTCTTTTTTCTTTTTTGTCATTCTCGGTACCATGTTGAATCCATCTTTTCGTTAGGCTTCCTGTGACGTAAACTTGTTAATTATAATGCGCACTAATATTACAATCATTGCTTTAACTCGTTGTCTGCCATCAAATCTCTTACATTTTTGCAATTTGAGAAAAAAAAAAAAAAGAGAGAATAAATAACTAAATAAAGAATTTGATCAATAGAAAGAAAGTAGTAAGAAGACTAATTAATTTTTAGATGATTTAGTTTGATGAAAAAAATTAGCATGAAGAGTAACAAAATAATTTTTTCTAAAATATATAGATAAGTATGTCCTTAAGACTTAATAAAATAGGATTATTTATAATAGATCGATAATCTTGTTTTCTCCCCTCTTTCTTGGCCTGGATATATGGAGAGAAATCGAGACATGTGGAATGTTTTTATTTTATTTTATTTTGCTTTCTCTGCTGCTTTTCGAAACCGTTGAACAAGATAATTCATTTAAAAAAATGCATTTTCTATATCTTCTATTTCTTTCGTTCAAATTGTTGTTTACCAAACCAAGTGTTAAAAGTCTAAATACAAAGTTTAGGAATCATTACTTAAAAATTATACACCGTTAGAAAACTAATCATAATATTTTACATCCGTGCCACTAGCAAGCCTAGTTGAAGCCCACGTTGGTAAAGAAGATGAAGCCCAAGCTAATATAGCCACATTCTATGGCCCAACTATGTTTCAAATACCTGACTTTTCTTTCTGAAAAACAATGTGATTAGATACGGACCCAAAAAAATATTATATGAAAGAATAATATTAAGTGTTAACATGGTAATTTTTAATAATTTTTTATTATTATAAACAAGGTACGGGTATTTTATAAATAAATAAAAATCGTTTTTTTTACAAGCCAAGACAACTTATTGATGTGAAACCATTTAGACTTGAGAATAGGATGTACGTACAAGTAAGATACAGTTATACAAATAACAATCTAAAATTAATTTCAATGTAATCAAGGGAAAAAAAATCCAATTAATAACACAAATAGCTTGCAATATAGACTATAAGGATAACAACTAGAAAAATTCAAATATTCTATGAAATTGTGTGAAAGAAATGAACTGCCCTCCACTAATTTGTATTCCAAGTGTGCATTACTGCGTTTTAGTAAGAACAACCCAAGTACAATCAAAGTATGTTTTTCCATCCCTTCATCTTTCAATGAGTATTTGTTGTTGTATATCTCGAAAGAGCTAGCTATCTACATATCCTAGTTGAATATGCTTTCTAGTCTAGGCTGTTTAATCAAATTAAGAGCGAATACTTTACAGCATGCAGCAAGCATCATCTTGAAATGGTTAAAGTGAACACAAATGCTGCAAGCATACTTCATATATATATATATATATATATATATATATATATATATATATTCCAAAACATAATCCAAACTCTTTCCCTTAAAAAGATTGGCAAGCAACCCATGTGAATGGGAGATTTTCCTTGTGCTTTTGGAAATTAAGAAAAGTACACATTTGCAGTTCTAATATATATTCTGTTAGGAGGCACAGCCATGAGGTTCAACTTTGGATAAGAAAAAAAATAATCAAATTGGCAAATTAATGCTACCAATGTCCCAATAATGTTATTGATGCACTTTAGCATGATCTCAAATGCATCTTTCCAATTAAAACTTTTTATTTTGATTTCTTGATCAATATTATAGGAATGTTTGGTAGGGGCCGGATTCTTTTAAGTTTTCCATGAATATTAGGTTGGGTGTATTAAATTTCTATGTTTAATATGAATATTTTAAAAATCATTCTTAAGAAATTTTTTTAATGAAGTTTCCTGCTAAAACTTTGCTATGGATCAAAATTGCTTTCCAAGAAGGAATAATAGTGATCGAGAAGAAGAAAAAAAATCTCTAGCTTGCATCTTAGCTGCTACGGGACTTTAGCCTCTCTCTATACCTAAATGCTGAGACACAGCCACACCGTACCCAAACTACATTGGAGCATTTTCGGTTTCAGTCGCTCGTTCAAAAGCGCTTTGGTTTGAAGCATGCCAATTCCTGCAGATTTGCAAGTAATCATTTATTCATTCATCATATTTAATGGTAACTTCGAAAGAACATGATAATGTATACTAAAAGGAAGTGAAAGACATCGGCGTAGCTAGATAATAATTAAAATTCCTTAAATATATTAATTAGAATTTGTTTCACATCTTTGTACAGAAAAAACTTTATAAAAAACATTATATTCACTTTTATTATCTTTCAAATCTCAAAAGGAATTAAACTTTACTGTTAGTTGAACGATATTTTTTGAGTGCAAATGAAAAAGAGTAAAAGAAAACAGTTTTCTTTTATTGCATGTGGTGAACATTAATAAATATAGCTTTCACAAAAGAACCTGTTACTAGCATTGCCACGTTGATGTAAAAATCATTTACATTGATGACTGAGATTTTCCTGTGCAAATTCGCCCATTTTTTTAGGTGGATTGTAGAAAGCTCCACCACAGGTCCAAAAATGTCATGCCTTGGGACACATGGAGAACCTCAATACAATTTACTGCATGATAAGTTTTCCTTTGTTGGGTCTAATCATGGGAATTAATCCACATAGGATCGTAATGATGCAGAAATTTAATGCATGCAATTAGGTAAGCTAACATATTTACATTTATTTTGAAAAATAATAAATTTAATATAGGAATCTTGTGAATGATTTCTTTAAAAAAAATTAGTTAAAGAACGTTTACATATTTAATATACTGTATTAAATGCTTTTAATTATTTTTAAAAAACAATAAATGTTTTAATATAAAATAAAATCAACTAAATATTTTTTTAGATCCTCATATCATCTGAGTTGAGTTGAGTAAATCTACTTAACTGAGAATTTACTAAAACTCTCTTAACACTTACGTTCCATTTCTAATACCTAAACTCAGGCTTGAAATACAATCAAACTTCTTATCATCACTCAGGGTGTGTTTGTATTTTCGCTAAAAAAAATTAAAAAATATGTTTGAGAAAAAAATAAATTTGATTATTTCTTAAAAGTATGTTTGAGATTAAAATTTAACTTAAAAAAAAATTAATTTCAAAAAAGCAATTATTATAATACTTTTTCAAACTCAACTTATAAGATTAAGCGGTTATGTAATCCAAACATGCTATTAGATTTAATAAACATTGGTTAATTAAACGTATTTTTAACATAAAGAAACTTGTGAATATTTTTCAACATGAATGTTTGTATCATTTTCCAATATTTCATCTCATATTCATATCATTTTTCTTATCTCTTTGTTTTAAGTTTAATCTATATGTCCCATTTTAGGATATAGAATTAGTATTATTATTCCAATTAAAAGATGATGATTGGACGGAGTGAGTGAGCGATGGAATATTTACATAACAGAAGAGGCAAGAAAAGAAAAGAAGTGCAGTGACTCCTCCTCCACTAAACTAAACTAATTAAACTCTGCAGTGCTCATGCCTCCTACATATTGCTTTTCGATCAGTTTCACGGCACGTATCCTATCCTATATAACAATCATTTCTTTTAAACAATTTATTAACATCTTTAATTTTTTTTATCTCTCTTTTTTTATTGTATAATAAATCTTATAATACTTACTTATATTAGTTGTCCATAAAATATTTCTCAAAATAGAAATGCAATGACCTCGTGCTTCTGCTCTCCGGTCACAACACGTATCACATTATCCATGGCACTTCACTCTGTAATGGTGAATCTCTTTCAACCACATCTCTCTCTCTCTCTCTCTCTCTCTATCTATCTACGACGTCGTTGCACTGCTTCAGTGTTTTCGCATCAATCAACTTTGTGTCGCCTGGTACTGTACACTCTCCCATCCCATCCCATGTCGTCGTCGTCGCTCTCGCTCGGCACGTTTCTCTTCTGTGTCACCCACTTTTTTACCGTTGGAAATTGATCAGAATCTGAATCCACGTCCATCTTCTTCTTCTTCTTATTATTATTATTATGCACCATGTTAAGGTGTGTTAGCAATGCAACAGTGTACACAACGCTACCCTGTGTTGTTGGACTCGCAGAAAATTATTAATTGCATCACAGAATCGTTAATTATACATCGAATCAACGGATGTACTTTTAGTACGTACACATTTTGATTAACAGTTCAAAAAGTACATTTTGGATGTTAAATCTATTTTAGAGGGTAAACATGATTTCGTAACATATTTAGTTATTCTCATCGTTTGCACATTGAAATGTTACCTTAAATTTCAGTTTTATAAAAGTAAGATTAGATTTAAGTTTACTTCAATTTAAATATGTACTTATTTGACTTAATTCCATTGTTAGTTTCATATTATAACTGTGTGATTTTGTCTTCTAAATTTTTATCGTGTGAATTAGATTCTTATAAATGTGATTTTGATTCTAAAATCATGTCAATCTTGTGTTAATTTTTTAAAAAATTTTAAAATAATTAGTTACATGTCAATTATGTGACAACTAATGTATTATACATGTGTCATACATGTGTTAACTTGACTTAATTAGACATTTAGTCCATTTGTAATCACCATAATAAAGGATAGAAGTATAATTAAGACACATCACTAACATGTGTGAAACAATAAGTCAAGTGATATATCTTCAATATTAGTTAAATATTTAATAAAAAAAACTAATAAAGGGGACCTTAATCGAATAATTTCGATGACTAAAAATTAAAATTACACAATTATAATATCTAAATAAATAAAAATGAAATTAAACCTTTTTATTTTTACCGTTTTATTTGTTGTTCAAAAACTTCGAATTATTTATTTTATTGTGAGGGATCTGATCGAATATAGTCTCAAATCTTCTACAAAAACATTTCCAGGTCCAAAAGGAGAAGAAAGATATATTTTTTTTAACCTGGATCTTAATACAGTCTCAAATCTTCTACACTTACATTTTGAGGTCCAAAAGGAGAAGAAAGAAAGTTTATTTTTAACCTATAAAACTTGCCTTGTACAATTTATATAAATTCTAAAAAGGAATTTACTTGTTATCGACACTAGATCAACTAGTGTGAAATTATTTTAATTTAATAATTATTTTTTAATTCAAATTTAAAGTATGTAGTAGTATTAAACACAAAAAGAAAAGAGTTTTATAATTTATAATAGCACTCTTACTTTATCAATACTAGATCAATCAGTGTAAAATTGTTTCAATTTAATCAATAATTTTGAATCTGAGTTCAAAATATACAATTTTAAAAACTAAGAACAATAAATATGAATTATTAGATTATATTTAAATGATCAAAATTAGACAAAAGCACATGTTTTTTTTAAGTGGATATATGTGACCGCTAACTATTAATTTTAATTATTTATATATAGTTGTAAACTCCAAATTCATAATTTTCATTTCACACAATAGTTAAAAGTTGTAAAAAAAATTATAGACCTAAATCACTTTATTTTAAAACCAATTAACTAAAATAAAATTTATGAAATCGAATTTATCTAAATTCAAGTTTATAAATATTCACTTAAATAGTAGAGATAAAAGCTAAAATTATATCAAGATGACATTGATTTAAGAAATATTTATTTTAATCAAAACACTTTTTTTTATAATGAGATTCTTAAAAATAGGATTGATAAAAAGATTACATAATTATTATTATTATTAAACTTATTTTAAAAATAATTAGTTTATCATTATTTTTGTGAAAAAATTTAATAACTTTATAGTCAATTATTATGAAAAATGTTTTATTTTCTTTATATCAAACACCACCTATTAATAGGTAATCGACTTGGAAAAAGAAAAAGAAAAAGTTTTGCTAGTGTAATAATTTTTTAATAATATTTTAGTTTTGTTTAAGAGAATGTGTAAAGCACCAGGCACCCGTAGCATGAATATAATATTATAATGTACTAATTTTTCTTTTTTTTTCCTTTTTTGTTGGTCTAATAAATAATAATGGTACCTGCCTTATAAATCATTATCAAAGAAGAAAGCAGCAAAATTGGGCTCTTTCTTCAGCCACGAAAAAAAGATGCAACATATTTGTCATTATCAATAATTCAATATGTACGTAGTTATGAGACTTTGAGTGGTGAATTTTAGAAGATTAAAAAAAAAAACACATTTCTCTTACTCGTTTGGGATATATATGGAAATGGAACTATCAATTCTCACACAAGCTGTATAATATCATGGAATCACCCAAAGCAGAATACAACTAAACTTCTCCGTTGACCAAGTTGTGGTTTGCAACTAGCTAACTATCAAATTAAAAAAAAATAAAAATTGCCGTTTCTTTATAGGATGTGGTTTTGGTGTAATGACGGCACCAACAACAAGCTAGATTTGCAGCACCCAAAATAACTGAGGAAAAATATATTGTAGAATATAAGGTTGGCGTCATGAACTCATTATTTATGGAAACGAAGGTTGGAATTTATTCTATCCAAATTGATATAGGTATTCTTTCGTGTTTACAAATATTTAAAGCTCTCAGCTCAAGAAAGATTTTAACTTCTTCCTTTTAGTAGAATAGAATAGTATTTTGGTTCTTGAAAATGTAATGTGTTATCATATTAGTTCCTCAAATTAAAGAAATTCTAAATAAATTCTTAAAATTTTAATTGTTTCATTTAAATATCTAAACTTAACAACGTGTAGGTATTTTAATATTGGCACTTAAGTAAATAAACAATTTTGCATTAATGAATGTTGAATTACACTTAAATGGACTTATGAAAAATTTCTTAGTTTTAAAGACCAATATAACAGTATTGCTATATATTTTCAGGGTGGTTTACTCTATTTTTTGGACATTTCATTACAATGAAGTAAAACGGTATAATTACGTAAATTCGATTGTGCTTTAACGAATAATACCTAACGAATAATTCGATTTTTGGACATTTAATTTCATTTCGGTATAGATGTCAAAATCAATGAACGAATTATACCTAACGAATAATGCACTTCTGTCTAGCCACAAATTGATAGTTAGCGAAAAAACATTATTCCCATAAAATGTCTCATTGCACTAAATTGGCTTGAACACTTCCCCGACCTTGGAAGCTTTTTTCTATTCAACATAAATGTGGTTTTGTACCTAGTCAATTTCCGTGTATGAAATGAGAAATGATTAAATTAAGCACGACATGTACGTATTGGAAATGTATGTCCAACAAAATAAGGAAAGATAACTCAAAAATTAGTAAGAGAATGGATTTCCCATATTTGTTCAAAAGCTTACAGCTTTGCCGTGCTATACTGCTAGCTATTGCACAGCTATATATATCTATATCCAAATACAATATAGCAAAATGAAATAAAATTTAGCAAGATTAACATAAGAATAATAACATGTTTTTCCTGTTAATTAGAAAGTATTTTGTACATTGAATAATTACTTATAAGTATAGATAAAATATACAAAACTACAAATCATATTTCAAAAGTATTTAAGTGTTGGTTTATTTAATAAAAATAAAATATTTTACTACAAATAAAATATAAAATTAGGTATTTAGAAAATAAAAAATTATTTAATAAATAATTAATTAAAACATTAAATTGATACTCAAAATTAAACAACATATGAGAAAATCGATAATTACAAGAGAACGGTATTTTTCACTCTCAAGAAAATGAAAACTCGGATTTATTAAATAGGTAAATAATATATTTTAATATAGCTATGTTGAATGAACGAATTTATAAGCACTTCTTGAATTTAAGAAAGATCAATGAGCGAATTTTCCGAATTAGTTTTCCATATTAGAAGCTATTTTCTAAATAATAATCTCTTGTAGTTAAGAAATTAGTTCCACATCATAGCGTAGGGAAAAGGTAGGTAGGTGATAGAAATTGGAACCTTCAAGATCACAACTTATTTTTCATTGTACTGAGTGATGAGAACGTGAATTTCAATTTCAAGGATAACGACTAATATTAGGGATGTTAACAACTATAAATAGATTCAATGCATACCCACGAAAATTACTTATGATATATAGCAAGGTAATTATTACTATTAATACAAAAGTATGAAACCGGATAAATATGATTTTTTTTTAAACCCGGAGGATACTGTAGTAACCTTCATAGATCTACCCCATTCCCACCCTAATTAATAATGTACAGGAAAAATATCTTACTAGTCACTTTCAAATTTCAACCAACAATGTAAATACATTATTATTCCCATTGATTTTTTCACATCAAGTACAACTAGCGTTCCATTTAATGAATAAAAAAAAACCTCATCTGTTACTTTAAGTCTTTAACAATAACTCTGCTTCTTTGCTTCACTACTCACTCACCTTTTCTCAATATATACTTTGATGATCATGGGCATAACTCAAAATTGATATAAATTATTGTAAACCTTGTATATTATATTTTTATTTTCACAATAAAAAAATATACTTTGACGAATTTAAAGTGAATAGAAGCCTGTGATAAAGTGACACGTGGGAATCCATATTAAGGCATGTGACTACGTTATGATACTCTTGATCTGCGTCTCTGAATGCAGTGGAAAATGACACAGATTTTCACTGCAAACAGTAAATTATACGTAAACGGAGAGATAAATTGAAAAAACAAGGTCACGAGAAAAGTAATAATGTAATAAAAAAGGTTTTAATGCATGAAAAAATTTATTAAGAATATCATTTTTGTAAAGTAATAGTATCTGTCAATATGACAGCTGTCACTACGCGCCAGTGTTCACCCACGGGGGCAGTTAGTGTTGAGTGTCGAACACGCGCCAATGCTGCGTCTGGGCGAGGTGATTGTTTTCCTAAAATACGTTAACATGGAAAATCATGGGAAAGAGAAGTTACATGAAACCAGAAAGAACTCAAACCCTAAGCTAAGCTGCACTCCATTTTATTTTTTTTCTGGTGGAGATGGAAAATCCTGAGGATAAAAAGGAAACTTAGAATAGAGAGTACATATAATACAACACAAAAAAACTTCACACACACACAACACACCACTTTCCTCTCTCTCTCTCTCTAGGGTTCCAAGTTTGAACTTGAAAGTGTTGAACTTTCTCTGGCTTTTTCACAAATTTGGTTGCACTTGCAACTGAGGCAGGAAAGAGGGATCACCAGGGGGCACAAGAGGAGGAAGAGGAAAGAGAAGAAAAAACAAGAAAAGTGGAGAAAGGGGTAGGTGTTGTACAGAAATAGAAATTAAAAAATTGAGTGAAAAATTAAAAGGGAAATTGTTTTAGAAGGAGGGTGATTGGGATATGGGGAGGGGAAGAGTGGAGTTGAAGAGGATAGAGAACAAGATAAACAGGCAAGTCACGTTTGCAAAGAGGAGAAATGGGCTTCTCAAGAAAGCCTATGAGCTATCTGTTCTCTGTGATGCTGAGGTTGCCCTCATCATCTTCTCCAACCGAGGCAAGCTTTATGAGTTCTGTAGCAGCTCTAGGTATGCAGTGTTTGTGTATGTGTTGATCCTTTTTTTCTGTTTGCTCTGTTTGTGAAATACTAAAATCACTTTTTCTTTGTTGACCTATGAGATCTACTTGCTTCATTATTTTATATTTTATTTTTTTGGTGCCTTTAATTTCTTTGGATTTGTTTAATTTGTTCGCTTCAACAATTAAAGGGAAAACTATTTAGTGTCTTCATCTCATTTTTATTATTATTATTATTATTATGTGAACTTTTGGATTTTATAAGAGGCCCTATATGTACTTCATTGCTTCAGTAGAGTAGTAAGAGTTCAGTTCTAATTTGATAATTTTTTGTAAGGGATGGTAGATTTATCAGATCTAGTAATATGGTACATGATCTGGTGAATATCTAATATTTTGTGTACGGTATATTGTTGGATGATTGTTAACTTGTTTTTTATATTTTTTCTTTGTCACCTTTCAGTTTTAACTTTTTTCCTTGAAATGTGGCTTTTGCTCAGCAATGAGATCAAGATCTTTGCTTTTTATTGACCTAATTTTTGCTTGAGTTTTCTTCTTAATTGAGTAATTTTTGTTGGAAGTCGGTCTAGCTAGGTGAGTTTCTGACAGGTTCTGTATAACTACTTCTACTACGCAGGTAGTCCCATGAAGCGGTTATAAAGAATTAAAGATGCAGTAATTTTAACACTAGAAATAAATAAAATTTATATTCTCTTTTGTTAAAATTAATCTGTTTTTATTTGGAAAGAATGAAGTGTTAATTTCAGCTTCCTACTTTGTATATATAGGTGTGCTTATCCAAAAATTTTGCAATTATTTTTTGCGCTTGTGGGGTTTTGGGAGGAGTGAGGGCGTGAAGATTATTAAATCTGTGTATGCTAAAATGTAGGTTATCATGTCATTTTGGCATTTCCATGCAAAATCTAGTTAGCTTTTTTTTTTCTTTATTTAATTTTGTGTAATGTCCCAACTTATTTACGTACTTTATATCATTACTTATTCGATCTTTTTTAATTTCTTCAAATCTCTGTATGTAGGGATTTAATTTATATATATGTTTATATAATAAAGTGGTAAATAAACGAATAGAATAATCCCCATTATAATTCGTATGATTGATGTAGACATAATTAAGTACTAACTAAGAGAACAATGCATAGGATAGTTATTAGAACATTTACAGTTGTGGACAATTATGTAATGTTGATAAAAATAGGAAATTTAAATACAAATACATGGAAAAATAAGCTTCAGAATTTTGCTGATGTACCATTAATATGTTGGTGTTTTATTGATTTAAATATGCATTTGGTTTATGTAAATATAAAATGTTTACTTTTTAGTCTTTGAAAAAAATCCCTTTTTTTATCCTTTGATTTTGAAGATGTATTAGGTATGATCGGTATGATCTATTATACTTTTTTTTTTTAAAATGCTACAACTCCATGCACACGTTCCATTATGTATTTATATACATGTCAACCTCTACTAAAAACTTGAACTGTACGTGTTAGGCTAGGGCTCAAGTTTACATTTTTTATCTGAATATTTGAGTTGAGACTAGGCTCCAGGTGCAGCCGTGAGCAGTGAGCACTATGAACTCATATTTGCAGTTGTGTGGAACTGCCGTGAGTATTTACAAACTAATTTGAAGTAGTGGATCAAGGAACTTTCATTCATGCACAATCGAAATAGCATACTATCTTCTTCCAATGTCTCACAAATATCTTCCTGTCCAATGTAGCTAAACCAATAATGGATAGGATATTGTCCAGCTTTTGAACCCTTAAAGGGTGTTAATTAAACTTTCAGAGAACTTATTTAGACTAATATTTTTTTTTTAAACTTGTTTCAATAAATTTCAGGGAATAATATATCAAAATAAAATATTTATAACTTATTTGGACAAGTTATTTAATCTTACTTATGAATAAACTTTAATCTGTTGAGACTTAAATATATTTTTAATTTCTGATAAATGTCAATTTTTGTATTTATTTTTTAATAAAATTTTATTTTGTGTTGAGTCTTTAGTAAAATAATAATTTTATTTTTTATTCTTGATATTTTTAATCTCTGATAAATTAAAAAAATTTGTATTTTCTCCCAAATAAATTAGTGAAATTTATTTTAGTCTCAATCAATAACAAATGAATCTTTTTATTAGGAAGTAAACACAAAATTCATCAATTTATTAAGAACTAAAAATAAGTATAAAAGACCATAAATAAAATTATTATTTTATTATAAACTTAATACAAAATAAAATTTTATTAGGAAAAAAACTTAAAATTTAGATATTTATTAAGGATATATTTAAATCCATTTGTTGAATATATAGATATTGTTACGAAGATAAAACTAATTTTGAACGTGTGTTGAGTTCAATCTTGTCAACTGAATTGACTAATTTGGTCTTTAGAAAACTGATAAAAAAAAAACTTATTATATTTATATATTCAACTTCTCTTACTTTCATTCGATTTTTGTTCCTGCCTCTTTCTTTATTTTCCATCAGTCATATCTATTAATTTCACCTATATACCCTAAAATTGATGTGTATGGTTACCATTTTTTATGTTATATATTTTTAAACACAATTAATAACCAGTCCCTTACAACTTCTTCATTTGATATATATAATTATATGCATTCATCCCAACTGGATCTTAATGTTCATTTCTTCCTTCTAAGATGTTAATTTGATGTTCTACATTTCTATTGATGCTATAATGAATCATATACATGCTAGATCACAGTGGCCATTCAAGAATATTAGAATTTAATAATAGTATATTATAAAGAAATAGGTATTATGAGGGATTTTAATGAGGAAAATTGCTTATGGCAATGTTTTATGTTATCATATTTGTGAATCAGTTGTCTAAAAGTAGAAGGGGAATACAACCATACGAATTTTTAAGCTTAACCTACAAACTTTTGTAGTGAAGTATTTAATGTTAATTAAGGAAGATTCAGGTTTGATATATATAAAATAAATGGTAACTAGTTTTCTTGGGTACTTGTAGTCTACTCTTGGTATAACTGAATGATATGATCATATAGGTGCATCTCACGTGCTAATGTTACATTTGTGTCATCAAAATCCATCTACTTGCAATGTAACTTTACATTTAAGATACACAAGGAGTCAAGGACAATATTAAAATGGCACAAACACACAAGATATGCAAGGTTGATTCATTGTTGATAACCTTTTAGTAATTGTTGTATGCATGGTTATTCATACAACATCTTAATCGATATGACTGTTCTTCCTTTCTTTGTTTACCTTCAAATCAGCATGCTCAAAACACTTGAAAGGTACCAGAAATGCAGCTATGGTGCTGTGGAAGTTAGCAAACCTGCCAAAGAGCTCGAGGTATATAGCAACTGCAGCTCTTGCAGTCTTGCTGTTTACTGGCATTACGACTTATCTCAGAAAGTTCATATAGGAAACTATAATATAATTAATTATATAACATACCATATATGTAGTTTTTCTTTATTATTGTTACATCTTGCAATTCTGGTTATTTTTCATTTGTAGCAGAGCAGCTACCGTGAATACTTGAAGCTGAAAGCAAGATTTGAATCACTTCAAAGGACCCAAAGGTGATTATAACAATTATAACTTTCGCCTATTTTCTGTTCATTTCTTGTGCGTTAAGATTTAAGATCTGAGAAAAAACTTCTAATGATCCTTTCACCAAATAAAATTGTCATATTTTTTTCGTAATTAGTTTGCCAAGATTTAATTACTTTGACCGTTGCATTTGTCCCTGCTACTGCAGAAACCTTTTAGGGGAAGACTTAGGCCCACTGAATACCAAAGAACTTGAGCATCTTGAACGGCAATTGGATTCATCTCTAAAGCAAGTGAGGTCCACAAAGGTAATAATGGATAATTTATACATAAAAATGTGTTAAATTTTTAGCAAATTAATATATACATTACGCTTATTAATGTAGTTCTTTATCAGTAGTTGCAGCAGCCTAGCGTAATTTCTCCATTTGATTTAAGCATCTTTCCGTAAGTTTTTCCGTACAATTTGTTTTTGCCAATACTATGGCCGATGCAACGTTAGAATAGGATTTATCATTCATTAAAGATTTTGGATTTTTTTATATGTGAAGAAAATGTACTGTTAAGGAGTCATATGTAACATGTTCTTCTTTTTGTAATGAAAAAAATAATACATAAGGTAAATATATGATTTATTGTGTTTGTATCCTTTAATTTTTCACTACTATGTAATTTTCTTAAGAAAAGCTTATTGTGATTCCTTTTGGTTACTTTGCACTGTCTGAAAAACCAATTTGCAGACACAATTCATGCTGGATCAGTTATCTGATCTTCAAACCAAGGTACATTGTTGGACATATATAATTAAAGGAATAGAGCAACTTTATGGGTACCTAATAATTTCAAGCTATTGTTTTGTTACAGGAGCAGATGTTAGTAGAAGCAAACAGATCCTTGACAGTGAAGGTAATTTTATACCATTATCCTCAATATTCTTCCCCTACCTATCAAGATCGGTTTTGTAACATAAATATATATCCAGCTTAGATAATTTGATATTCTTTTAAGTTTTAATCAGTTTGGGAGTGTACTGTACTACCCTGCATCTGCATTCTGGCCTATCAGATTGGATACCTGCAGGTTAAAATTTTCTTCAAAATAGTCCTAACATTGTTTTAAGGTGGTGAAACAAAAATAAATAAAAACGTTAAGGTGGAAATATTATTCTGCATATTGTCGATATAAATAATCAATCTTAGTCATTTTACATTAAGGTCCTCTGCTGATGACATGATTCATGTCTAACTATTTGTTGCCAGCTGGAAGAAATCAATTCAAGAAACCACTACAGGCAATCATGGGAAACTGGTGATCAAAGTATGCCATATGGTGGTGGTGGTCCAGAGAATTCTCACTCTCATTCTCACTCTCAGGGCTTCTTCCAACCATTAGAATGCAACCCTACACTGCAGATTGGGTAATATATGATCAATTAATTACTTTTCTGTAATCTTCTAGCTAAATGTGATTTTGAACTATGTTTTAATGTGCCTCTTTCGTTCAGTCCTGATTACAGGTACAATGCTGTAGCTTCGGATCAGATAACTGCCACAACTCAACCTCAACAAGTGAGTGGCTTTATTCCAGGGTGGATGCTTTGAACTAATTAGGCTCAGTGCATTCAGGTGGAGACATAAAAAAGCAAACACCTTACAAAAGGGCAAAAGCCAAAAATGCATCTTGGTTGGTGATGGCAAGGTGTAAATGCAACCCTGCTTCTATAGTTACTTTGGTATAAGAAACTGATGTTGTGACTTGTTCAAACTTTTGAACCTTTAGCCATAGACATATATCATATATGGCAATTTATAACATTCGGTATCTTTTAAAGGATCCCTTTTTATTATTAAATATCTGAACGACCGATTTCAATTTTCTTCTATTGCATTACATATTAATCTTGGCTTGATGTAAGCTCAGTTTTCTACTAGGTTTTTGCTTGCATTATAAGTGGAAGATTGTAAAATCTCATGAAGCTCTGAAATCTCTTTTCAATCTGTCATATAAAAAAATATATATCAATGTCAGATCTCGTCTTCAGTTTTTATCTTTTGAGAAATAGACTAGTTTTGATTTTTGTTATTCATTTTGTCCCTGTAAATAAAATTGTCTTAATGTTGTGTGATGTCTTAAGTGTCTTAAAATTGGCTTTACAGTTGAAAACTATTTTTTAGGGCTTTCAAAAATTCCTAATTACTTTTAAACTTTTCTTGTTACGTAACAATCTTTTCTTCCTCCTCAATTTTCAATGCTTGAGATTGCAAATTGATAACTTTTAACGTTATCTTTATGTATATTGAAGTGATTTATTCATTTGAAAGCAGCTTAAAGAATGACATTTCTTGTTTATTTTTTATTTTAATTTAACTCCCAATTCTCAAATAATTATGCATTCTTTTTTAATCTTTTTTATGTTATCTTATAATTTGAGTTTTAGTATTACACTTAAAACTAATTGTGCTCATTTTTTATGATTTTATATATATTTTTAAATATATATATATATATATATATATATATATATAATAATAATACATGTACATACATGAAATATGTGTTTGTTTGTTTATTTGCTTTACGTAACCGTGACATGAGATTCAACTTCGGTAATTTCGTTATTTCATTTTAGTTTAAGACTGAGTGGCATTACTTATTTCATAAATAAATAGATTAATCGAGTTTTTCGTAAAAACACTCGGCATATTGG
Source organism: Glycine tomentella (assembly GCA_007407185.1). Lineage (NCBI taxonomy): Eukaryota > Viridiplantae > Streptophyta > Magnoliopsida > Fabales > Fabaceae > Glycine > Glycine tomentella. The sequence continues at coordinate 1,767,731 of PYAF01003543.1, forward strand.
GCTTGATCAACCTTTTTTTATGGGCCCAATAGCGTGAACATACAAATGTACGAATATTTATGAGCAAAATAGAACAGGCCCGATACACCTAACAGACGTGATAAACACAGCTATCTCTCTTTTCTAGGTGTGTTCGCGGTCTGGATTGGATCGATTTTGAAGCAAAAAATCATCCGATCCAATTCTTTCGGTTTAGTTATTTGATCATCCATTCGGTTTGAAATTTTTTTCAAATCCGATCCAATCCAATCCAATTTTTTTTCGGTTTGGATTGGATCGATTTTCGATTTTTTAAAAAGTCTAAAAATAAAACTTATGAGACTTATTTTTATCAAAATAAGGAGTATCTAACATAAACAAACACATCCATTGGACAAAAATAAACATCATTTTCTAATTTTCATTAGACAAACACGTTAATTGGACAAAATAAGGAGCAATGTATTGGATTTTTGGTTTTTAGGCTATGACAGGGGAATAGGCCCAAGTAGATAAAGGGTAAGGAATGATTTATAGTTGGATCGGTTTTCACCGGCCAATCCGAAAACCGATCCAATCCGGTGAAAATTTTTGATTTTTTTTTCGGTTTTCGATTTTTCGGTTTTCGGTTTTTCGGTTTGATCACCGCGGTTTGCATCGGTTTGGATCGGTTGATCAATACCCCTACTCTTTTCTTTTTCTTTTTTTTTTTTGTACTAATCACACTATCCTTTTCTTTAATAGAATTTCAAAATTACTATTCTCTATGCTAATTTACACATCGTTCTCAAACCATTCATCTTTTTCTTGAAGCTATTTTCTCTTCATTCTCCAAAAAATTTATTCTTCTTTGGAAGTTAAAGCTTCCCAGATATAAAAAAAAGAAAAAACGGAAAAAGAAAACACGAGCTCTCATTCTTCTGGTTCTGCCTAAATAACCAATGTTTTAAAACTTAATCCCAGTCGCATATTTTGCTTTGGCCGAATTAGATCATGTTTATCACAGACAGATTAATAAGTCTGACTTTGTAATAAATTGTGCCTTTGAAATTTTAGTTTCTCCAGGGAAGGTGCAAAAAGTTCTTTCAAAACTTGCTTCACTTAGATATACCGATCGAGTTTGCCTTATTCCTAAACCCCATACTCAGGGATTAGATATTCTTAAAATCAACCATATTATGAGTATGTTACCGTTCAATTTCATGGTCCCCAACAACAATGAGTTCTATTTGAAGCCTAGCTTAGATTCCTAATTACTTCATCTCAAAAGAAAAAGAAAAAGGAACAAAGCATGTAATTATATTTTTGTTTAAAGGAAGGATGAGACCAATGTAGAGCACAAAACAACAAAACAAATATAGGACCACATAATAGTGTAGTCTTTTAATAGTACTACATATACGAAAATGGTGCTTCCATATTCGATTTGACTTGATGGACCACAAGTGCACATGTACATCTTTTGTTGCCATAACAAGCATATAGCATATTTCTAAGTTTATGTCTGTTTTATATATCGACATTTTTTACTGAGCACAATCCACTTACTTTTTTTTATAAAAAAAAAAATAACGTAGGAAAATGAGTCCGGATTAGGTTCTTGACCAAGGATTTGAGAGTCTCTTTTTTCTCCTATTTTTACTTGTTAATACACGTAAACTACATAAAAATAGAATGGCAGTGGATGATGGTAAACTTAATTGGCACCACAACCGTTCCTCTATAAAATATTAACTGCGTGGTCTTATATTTACGTATCCAAATAAAAATGATTCTTGCACATGTTTCCTTGTTTTATTATACTCTACAATTTTTAATGGAAAACTGTATTTGTATAATAATTTTTTTATTACCTTTGAAAGGTAAAGGGATGATAAGACTTAAGAGAGACAAGTACGTGATAAAATAGTTAACGTGATGAAGAAAGATAATACATAGAGAGAGAAAAACGGGATTAAGTTACTCTTGAAATTTATAATAGAAAGTATTGTATTTATCTCAACTCTCAAGTGGGTTATATTTGTTGAGACCATCCTCATGTTAATAGGAGGAAAACATTATTTGCCTAACATCAAGATTTAGTAAGAAAGGATGTAGAACAAATAATTAGTGTGCTCCAATATTGATTTGTGATTGTACATGGTCCAACTTATACTTGACACATAAATATAATTAGGCATATAATATACATATGAGTATCTTCTTGGGTAATATGATTATTGAAGACAAACTACACATATAATATAATGACAATCTTAATTATGATCATGTAAAAATTATATTGTGAAGTGCACTGCATTTAATGAATGATTTTCATCCCGATTTTGCAACATATACAGAAGAAGAACACGTTTTAGTGTGAGATCCATTCTATGTGACCTCTTCCAAGTATAAGTAATGAATGATAATTAATTACTTTCTCCATTATAAAATTATTGTTGTTTAGGATTGATGCACATAGATAATAAATCGTTAATTAACTAAAACAAAATTTATTATATCTTAACTAAAATATTTTCATTTATTATTTTTTACTTTAAGTATTATTAATTATTCTAATTTCTCCAACTTTTTATGAATATCAATTTATGTATATTGATAATTATAGAGAGAAAGTGAAAGTGGCTACATTATAGAGTGGGTAATTTAAAATTAATTGATGGTATAATTAAGTGAGTGATTAGCACCAAAAGGAGATAAGAAAAATGAAAATATAATTATTAAAAAGTAAAGAAGGATGACGTGAAAATAAGTGGTAGAAAGACAGAGTTAAATATAGTTAGTCGAACATGATTTTTTATTAATTATCCTACAATTCATAAATAAGCATATAATTAAAAATTATCAAGGCTTGAATTAAAAAATAATACTAATTTTTTGAAAAAAAAAATTACAATGGTTTTGAAACAAAGGAAGTAAATTTCTAACTTTTCATATTCTTGTATATAGTAACTCTTATGCGTTAAAAAGATAACTCGAAAATCACATCTCTTTAATTAAAAAAATTCAAACCTTTTTTTGAAAGAAAAAGTTCAAACCTTTTCAATTGTTGCATCGTTATTATAATTTATAGGCCAAAATACACTTAGTTTTTTATATTATTAATTATATTTAATTTGATATCTTATCTTTTAAAAATTCAATTTATAAATTTTTTATATTTTTAAAGTAAGTTAAACTAGTTTTCTTGCAAAACGATGCTCATTTTCAATTTAGGACTTATTTTTTAAATCATCTTTTTACTTATTTGAGGCATAAAATTTGTTTCATTTAGATTCTCATACATAAAAAAATATAGAACTCAACCTATGCATGTTCAAAATAAAAGGGATTATAAATATAATGAAAATTGTGTGAAAATTAAATTCAACAAATAATTAAAAATATATTTATGTAATTTTTACCATGTTAATGATTCTTTTTTATTCAAATATTAATTAAATTTCATAATTTTTATGTAAGTGAACCTAATAGAATAAATTTTACATCTCGAATCAATAAAATAATAATTAAAATCACTTCTAAAAATAAAAAATAATCATAATTTTAGAAGGATCATTTTTACTTATTTTAAAAACATAAAAGACTAAAAATATATTTTAAAATAATTTATATGAATATCTATTAATTGTAAAAAATTTAAGAAAAACTTACCAAGATCATCTTTATCTGTGCTGTTAAAATTGGTTCTACCTATTAAGCACAACATCTTATTAAGAGTTAACACCCAACTGATGGAAGCTGTTCATATCAAGCACTAATGCACTAGGTGATCTGATTACTTAAGCACCAGTGCTTGTCATTTTGTGTGGGGTCCTAAAGGTACAAAACAAGGGAAAAATAATGTTGATGAAATGTAGAAATGTGAGAAATGCATAGGTCTTATTCAGTAAAAAAATAAAAATTGTAGAGTTGAAAAGAAAAATTGCATAAATTATAAAAATAATAATAAATTACGTGTAATAGTACAATTTATTTAAGACGTATAAAAATTAATTTAAAAAAAAAGGTATAAGGTTGGAAATAGCGGTTATGTTTAATATACAAGTGAGAAATAAAAAAAAAAGAATAGGTGAGAAATAAAATAATAAATAAATATGTTTGGTTTAAGAAAAATAGAAAAAGATAAAAAGAGACATAGAAAAATGAGTAAAAAAAAAAAAGTGAGACGAATATAATACAACATGATTGATAAAAAAAATTATTCATTAAATATATAATTATGAGTTGGATTTCTCATACTCTTGTGTTAATAAAAAAAATCCCTGACTCAGGCAAAAAAAAATTAAGTAAAAACTAATACAATAAGATCTATTAACTCATTCACTTACTCTCACCTACTTAAGAAAATACTGAAATAGTATGAAAATAAGGGAACATTAGTTTTCTTGTGTTGTTTGGCTAATAAAAAAAGTATGGCCGATCCATAATTTGAGTACAAATGGTTTATTGACGCAGATCTAGAAGGCATTAGAGAAATCATAAAGCTGATAAATGAAAAGACGCATTCACAATCATGGCACCAGTGCAGAGTCGCTTCTTCCAGTTTTTGGGGGATTCATTTAGGGCAGCGAATATTTTTATTCCTTTTATTGCTGACCCAAAATAGAGAAAAGAAAAATAATGGAATGTTAAATTATACAGAAATCAAAATCTGATTTTTTTTTTTAACAAAACATATTTAATATTAAAAAGGTAGAATAAACTCTGGGTTACATATGTTTAAAGTACTTAAATTTTTAGCAAAATTCACATTTGTAAACAAAACTTTTAATCGTTTTTTGTTTTTGTTTTTGTACTTTTCCTATTTTAATGTTTTGCTCTTAGTCATCAAATATACATCACCATTAAGCTGTGATTATGTGTCGAACACATTGATATTTACGTGACTTGCCAGATATCAATTAGTCGTATATGATAGACTTATGTAATTTTCTTTTATATATTATATTTTTTGTTTTTTTATATATTCATAAACTATTAAATCGTGAAAAAATAAGGGGCTAAAAATATAAATTACAAAAAATAAAACATAAGTAGATGATGTGTGTCCGGTTATGTGTTTTATGTGTTTATTAGTATGACTGTCACCTCATTAATTAACAATAAAGACCAAAAATTTATTTAGGGATCAAAACTATATATGTTCAAACTAGTTTAATTATGAGAACTAAAAAATATATTTTACAAAAAAAGATTACACATAATTATCCTAGTATATATTTGATAATAGCAAATTAGTGAATTGTCAATATATTACGTGATAGTTAACACTCTTAATTGACAAAAGGGAATAAAAGTGATAACTAATAAAATTTTTAGGAAACTAAGCAAAAAATTTAAAATTTTAAGAAACAAAAAGATAATAAATTAAAACAAATAAATGCATATTTAGTTTACAATTGAGATTATTATAGTATGTGTTCTAATGCAGATCTAACGCGCGTATAAAAAAATAGAACAAAAACAATGGTTATAATCCTTTTGCAAAAGTATTTTTTTACCTCAAAGTCATTTTTTATTTGATTTCAAACATGCTCTAACACACATATAATAGACACATATATACACAACTTATTTTTCTAAATATTTTAAAAAATAATCACACAACTCAAGGGTTATGAGTATAAAGTTTCCACTGACTTGTGAAAATGGACCTAATCCCTTCCGTAGCATCCAGCTAGTAGCCATACATGAAGATTTGGAAAGATTTAGCATTTAAGCCACAAACTAGCAAGAGGGCAACACAAAGTAAAAAAAATATATATATATATATATATATATATATAAAATTTATTTTTATAAATAAGTTATTTATTATTTGAAATAAATTCCAAAATTTCAAACTGCCCAATTATTTAATAAAGACCTAAAATTTTCAATAATAAACCAAAATCCTTGACACTATTAGAAATTAAAGAAAGGCCTACGCTAGCTACACTATAGGGAAAGAGAGGAATAGGGAAGTGTGAAGTGAGGTGGAGGCTGAGTGCCATAAACACAACACAACAAAAACTTTCATGGGACCCACATAACCGTACGGACTGTCTCCCAACTTACGCCCTGTCAACACGACACATCAACACTCTCACGCTCAATTCTAACTCGACAACGCATCGTACCTTAACCCTTCAACCAATCACAGCTCGACAACGCATCGTACCTTGATTCTCATTCCCTTTCCCCATTTTTTATTCTTATTCTTCTTTTTTTCTTTTTTCTTTTTTCGTTCACAATTATTTCGGAAGCACAAAAATAGACAAAGGCAATTCCCATCCTATCCTATAATTAGACACCCTCCACTTCTTTTGCTTTCGTGTTCCTTTATTTATTATTCCTATTCTCTTTCTCAGTCTCTTCCTTTGCTCAGGTGAATACCAACTCTCTCACTACTACTTCCTCTCTAGCTAGGGTTTCCTTCTTTATACAAAATACAACCTAACAAGTAACAACCTTCTTTATATGTATTTATTCCTTAACCCTCGTGTTTCTCTTTTTAGCTAATTCTATTTGTGCTTTCATAGAATTGCTAGTTACGTGGGAGAATTAAGCAATAAGAAGATGGGTAGGGGTAGGGTTCAGCTGAAGCGTATCGAGAACAAAACAAGCCAGCAAGTGACGTTTTCCAAGCGTAAATCGGGACTTCTCAAGAAAGCCAACGAACTCTCTGTGCTATGTGATGCTCAAGTTGCTTTGATTATGTTTTCTAACAAAGACAAACTTTTTGAGTATTCCTCTGAACGCAGGTTCCTACTCATTCATCATTTCTCACCTTTCTTTTTCTTCGCTTATTCCTTTTCCGTTTTATCATTTCTATATATTCATGCTTTTCTTGTTTTGGATCCACGCACTCTTTTTTTTTTTACTATTTTCTTTTGCTATATATATATATATATGTCACTCATCTGGTTATGGAAATTAATATTTGTTAGCACATATCATAACTCTTAATTTCTTTCCTTGTTTTTCTATCTGATCTGTGCTCATCTTCTTCTTTGGTTATCATTTGTTTGTGTATGTTTTTGATTCACCTTACCCTGAACTATAGTGCCAAAGAAAGTTTCCACCAATACAATAGTAGTATTCACTATTCAGTACTACAACTTGCTGCAGGTTTTTTTTTATCTTTATTAATTATACTTTGTTTTCATCGGTAAGTTTTTTATTTATTGATAAAAAGATCTATTTTTGTTCTGGTCACAAGTGTTTCACTATGTTATATACTTTTGTCTCATCACAATTAGTTATCTCATAAGTCATAAACTCGTAATGAAAGATTTTTTTATTACTTTTTTAAGGGTCTCTTTAAACGTTTTTTAGCATTCGTAAACATGTGCGTTTCATATATCTGCATCAGTGTGTGGTTTTTTTTTGTTATTTATAGATATACAAGACATATATTTATGAATATACTTACTATAAATATCAAGTTAATAATTTTATTATTTTTCTATTAATATTAATATACGGTAAAATCTAACTAACAAATTGACATCACCCTAGAGCTTTGTGTTACCTTTTGGAAGGGAGTGATATTATGCTCTATACTTTGTAGGCACGTAACGTGACTACTTTGATCCATTGGGTAATAAGAGGTCACAACCTATTACTCTGTGTGTGTTTGTTTTAGTTGTTGTAACCTTAAACAGATGTATGTTCAAACGTACCAAGAAATATATTTTGTTGATGCAGTCTCAAACAAAAACGATTAACTAAAAGTATCAAAAGACATTATTCACGGCTAGCTTGAATGTATTGGAATATGTGCTAACCAAGAACAAGACACAGCTCTAATCCATGACTACTTTCAAATACAATCTGTATACAACTGTTGGAAGAGGGTGACGTCGACGCAAAACAGTATCTTTTGTTTTAGGATTATACAAAAGAAGTCAGACAGTAACTGAAAAAGGCTTCTGGAGTCTGAACTTCTTTTCAATAAAAATAGCAAAAACAAAGCGCCGGAAGTTTTTATGTTTTGACAAAACCTACCGTCATTATTTTTTAAATACAAATGCAGTATGATTAAACCAAATCATCTAATACAAATAATCTAAATTTTGTTCGTTGAAAAGTATGTGATTTGTTATGAATTTTTTTGTTATTTGTCTTTAATTCCTATAAATAAAAAAATATTATAATTTTTTATGTGACTCATTCAAGTTACCATGGAATTGAGAGTGATTTTGTTTAAATTTATTTGTTGAAATAAATGTTTATTTTAATAAAAATAAATTATTTTTATTTTTTTAGTTGTTTCTTTAAACTGTTTGATTTTAAAAAATATTTTTATTTATTTTAAGAAATAAATCTTATCTATTTCTTTTTTTTTAAGTTTAAATAAATTACCCTGAAGAGTCTGGTGAAAGAAAATATTTTTCTTCCGTAAGAAATCATGTTGGAATTCTAAAAGAGATATTTATATTTAATATTTAATATTTGATAAAATCATGAACAGAATTAGTCCGACATAAAAAAAATATTTGCAAATAGTGTAACAGTAGGTATTTTGTTGATCGGTGACATGTCTTGATGTTTGAAAAGATCATAAGTCCATATTAAAACTCATGCTATTATGATATTTAATACTTAAATTTTATTTTAAAGATTAATAGTTATTTTAATTAGCTAAGATCATAAGAAATTAAGCTTACCTTGCTTCATAAGTCCATATTAATTGCAAAATTAACTTAACAAGTTTTTTATCCTTAAACTATTAATGCGTTCATGAATATTATTATTATCCAATGGTTAAAACTTAGCTACTAAAGAACATGCATGCAGAACATCTGTAGAGGGTTTGATAGGAGCTTAAAGTTGCAACATCTGATTTGATAGTATATTATATTTAATTTAATGACTTTAAAAATAGATTATCAAATAAGACACTGATTTGACATATAAGAAAGAATATGGATCACAATAATTATATATGATTTGATAGAAATAACATCATATGATTTGATAGAAACTTAATTCAAACTGGTTGTATAATATTTTGATGACTTTAACGTTAGGATTATCAATTCAGATAATGATATATATATTATATCATTATCTTATTTGATAATCCTAATCTCATCAAATCAAATATATTATGTAATATATAAATAATTTGATAAAAAAATTATGGAAATACAAGTTGTACGGATCTATGATAGACAAAAGGTTCTAAGCTCTATAATTGCATTGTTTTAATTATGTTTGGAAGATAATATATGACATGAGAGATACAATGGATCCTATCCGAGAGTTCAATAATCACTTTGCAGGGTATAAAACTACCACTTATCCTTTCATCCTTTATATAATTAATATATAACAAACAGAAAACAACAGATTGCTTTACCTTCTCAAATCCCGAAAACATTGGATTATGATAAATGGAGATATTAGACTATTCGAAAATAGTACAATTAACTTGCTTAATACAGCGCTTATTTTAATTCTTGTTGCAATTCTTCAGTGACGAACATTATAAAAAAAAAAAAAAAAGGTTAATTGCGTTATCTCTTCTATGTCTAATCATTGCCACTTTCTACAAATACATTAAAAGCTTTATTTTCCGACCACTAGATTCTTTTCTCTCTCCATTAATTATTCAAGTGTAATTTTTAGTGATATAGATCTTAAATCAAGATTTTAAATTATTTTTTGAAGGATTTTATAATGTTATGTAGAATTTAAATTTTTTTAAAATTTTTTATATTTTTTTTAGTGGTAGATCTCATTTTAAAATTTACTAGAGGAAAAAAATTATTCTTTTTTGAACAATGTATATATCTTCAACTTTCTTCTACAAGAACTCATTTTTTATATTAGAGATCTCTTCATATTTTTATTAAAAAATCTAATAAAAATCAGATCTTAAATTCAAGATCTTTATTCAAAATCTAACACTGAAAATACTCTTATAATCTATCTAATAACACTTTATTAATGCACTAGAACATATTTTCAGCCTAAGATAAATGCATCTTTATATACATATTGCTTCTGATTACATAGGTGTGTGCAAGAGTTGTTTAATATTTGTGATTCTTTTAAATTTCACTCATTAAATTTCTCAAGTTTGTTTGTTGAAATAAACAAACAAACTCAATTTTATAGATAAATTTAAATAATGTAAAATCAAGTTTTATAAGATTAACCTTAATAAATTAAGAATAATTATTAGATAATTGTAATTTTATTTATTAGATTTATTTAAAATAATCATTTTATTTCTTATTAATCGTGTGTTTGCTATAAACTACACATTGTTCATTCTATATATATAAGTGAGGTAAAGTAATTTTATATAATAAATATGCTAATCAAATCCTGATGATATACATGTGTAAAATTAATTCAAGCATGGGTTACATGTGTTATAATATAAATCATCATCTCAGGCTAGAGCATACAGATCATATATGTTAAGTTTGCTACAACCTGAGACCTTTAAGGGATTTGATGAACATGCCACGCCATGATGCTAATCAAAATTGGTAGCGGTAGTTGTTATTACACCTAGAAGAACCCTTTTCTTGAATGAAGTGATAATTAATCTATATGTAATTGGTTCTCTTATATGAAAGACTGAATAAGCAATGCGGAGAACATTTTGATTATCACAATTAAACTTCATTCATTTCCTTGATATTTCCTATAATTAATTACCTTTAATTGTTGAAGTAACTGTCCAAACTACATTAGTTCACATGATGTGGCTACCATAGCACTATATTCAATCTTCACACTAGATTTGATATGTTTTGTTTCTTGCTTCTCCATAAAATTAAGTATCACCTAGAAAGGAACACAATAGCCTAATGTAAATCTTTTACAGACATAAGGTAAGTTAGATGATTAAGAAAGAAAAAAAATACAAAAAAAAGGCCATAAATTTGATCCCTTTATTACCAAGACTAATATTCTAACAAAAATTAATACTTGTAAATAAAAAAAATATGACTCTTCTACGAGATGGAGATCTTACCTAATCAGTATTGGAGTAGCTCATAAATTTAGTATCGCCATTGTGTGCATAAAACAAACCTTTATAAAGCACATTTTAATGTATTAATTAAGGATAAGAATACAAACTAAAGCATCTTAATGAGTATCACAAGGAGGATTCAAGAATTAACTTACCGTGCTTACAATTATAAAGGTAATATAACGTCTAGTTACTGCAAGTTAGTAAAGTGTACTTGCCAGGTCTTAGTATGTGTTGTAGATTCTCAATGCCTCCCCCAAACCTAGGCGAAACATCTCATATTTAGCAATGAATGCTTCAAAAGTCTACAATTGGTATATTCAATGTATTTCCCCCTAAACAAATAGCCTCTATGCCATGATACTCTTCAATTGGTGCTGAATCAAAAAGAATGAGAAAGATGATTGTAGCGCGGAGTTACAATCTATACCTCTCAAGAAACTTGCTTTTGGTATGTCGCTCAAGTAGCTTACACACTAAAGAATTGATGTAAAAAAAAGGTAGTGGCAATTTTATATTTTTTAAAACTTTTTCATATTGATTACTAAATAACCAACATAAAATAACAAGATTTACATCTGTTATACATTATATATAAAACTTATGTGAAAAGTGTTATTTTAGATCAATTATAAATTCTAATCAATATAAAATGGTTTTTTAAAAAACTCAAACCCTAAACAGCATATTTGAAAGCCCCTTCTCCCCAAATTATTCTCGATTCTAGGGTTTTAAATATTGATCGTGATCGTGATATTTGGGCTGCAACATCAGAATTTTTTAACTATCGACGACTATAATGTGTCTACAATTGGAGGAACCTTGGAACCGTATCAGACACATTTTTCTACGATATCAACAAACACAACCAAACTGTAATACGATCAGGACCTACATTTAAAACCTTGCTCAAATCCTTCTCTTCAAACTATACCTAAACCCTACTACACATTGACAACACGAGGTAGGCGGTGGGCAAGAAAGACGCAAAAGATGCTCGATGGACTCTAGGTAGAAGTTGGCCGAGGAAGCAGAGGGACTTCAGGGTCACATTAATATTATAGAGCTTGTTAAGGGTGTGCGCGCTCTAAGTAGAAGTCACATTGCACGATGTTCGATACATTGTGGACTTGTGGTTAGGATTTTTGGGTAAGAGAACAAGGTCTGAAATCCTAGCTCTGTCCACAAATCGTGGTACACTTGAAATCTCTCGTCTTCTCCACTCTATCTGTTTGACTTTTTGATTTGGTGCGTTCTATTTGTTCTCTGATGAGTTATGAAATTTGGGATATAGTTCTTTTGATGCTGATATCGGTTACTTTGATACTCTCATGAGGAAGTCCAGTGCATAATTCTTTGTTTTGGGTTCACACATCCTTTGTATCTGTGGTTTCACTAGTTTGCTATTCTTTGTGGATTGCAAATCTCACAAGGAGGATAGGAATTTGGAAAACGAATTTGTAAAACTGGCATTGGAATATAGAAAATAGGAATGAAAAATATTACACAAATTCTAATAGAATAGATGTAGAAAAATAACCTTGTTTGAAAGGTAGCAGTGTTATAAGATACTTTGACTAGTTTATAAATTATTTTAGAGTTTGTTTGATATGAGTTTTTTTAGTATCTTAAAACTTAATTTCATAAGTTATTTTAGTAGTTTATTAAAATAAGTTAGCTTATAAAAAACTAGTTTTTTTTTCATTTATATTCTCTCTAATTTTATTTGTAATTTTTTATCTCATATAACTAAATATATCTTTTTATGTTATTTTATATTTATCAACTAACTTATTAACTAATCACAAAATATTTTTATAAACTTATAACTTTATAGCTTCTAAATAACTTATAAGTTTCAACTAGTTTATAATCTCTCAAGTAGCTTGTTTTGATCTAGGAATCAAGATTTTCAACTGGGCTAGTACTTTATTTGTATTTGTAGGGATTAGTTTGTTTTGCGTAGAAGTGTAGAAATACCTCAGGACTAGTTCGTCGAACATTCGAACTCAATTAGTTGGCATGCGTGATAGTCCGTGCACTCCGATAATCAGGAGTTCTGTTGCTGCCAACTCAAATTAAAGTTTAGCAAATAGTTTGTTAGTATCCTATGAGTATCTTTAAAATTCTCAGCTCACCCTCTTATATGTGTTTGAAAGTTAAATATGCAAAATATTAAGATTTATATTATTTAAATTTTTTTTTACAATATTCTATAGTATTATTTTTATTTATCTATTATATTACTTATCTTTAGGGGTGTGCAAAAATCGGTTACGTAAAAAAATCGAATCAAACTAATTCCAATAGTTGAATTGATTTTTAATCATTTTTAAACCAATTCCAAGAATCAAAATGGTTTTGAATTATTTTTTCAAATAAAAGTTTTGATTCAAATAAAAATTAGTTCGATTAATCAAACCAATTTTATAAAAGTTATTCAGTTAATCGAATTAATTTTATAAAATAATATAAATTTTTTTCCAAATAAGTTCAAATAAAAATTAATTCAGTTATAATTTGATTTGATTCGAACCATTTTTTCTGATAACCCTACTTATCTTATGACACATTTTGTATAACTAAATGTTGTCGATCATGTTCGTGGCTTTATCTCTTTGCTTTTGATGTTTAATTATGTCCAACAAGCTAGGAGGTGTTGTAGTAGCTCATTTGAGGTCCAAGTAGGTGTAAATGTTGATGCCATAAGTTCTAACGTTTACTATAGCTTAAAACCTTTATAATTAAAAACTATTTTTTTCCCAACAAAGTTAATTAGATCGGAACTGATGAAAAAAAAATCTTTTATCTAGAAATATTATTCTATCAATTTTATTACAAATGAATTATTAAGAAGAAAAAGATAAGACAAAAAGTAATAAAGAAAAATAAGTTAGTTTATAGACTATTCTTTTTTGTTTTATTTTTATCCTCATTAAATTATTTGAATAGATTGGGTTACTTCTGTGGTCTTGTATATATATTCAGCTCAGCATGGGCTGATTAACTAACTAACTATTTTTTTCAAATTACATGCCCGTTTGATGTAATTTTTTGCTGAATGTATGTAATTTTCCTCTCCAATGTCCCCAACATTTCAGAGTACATCATAGAGAAAAATAAAATTACGAGTTTTCAAGTTTTTCTATTGGTTTTTATAGTTTTTCATTGACTTGTGTAACAGCATGGAAGACATTCTGGAACGTTACGGGAGACATACAGCACTTGCTGGAGCTAACTATGTCGAATCACAGGTACTTCATGATCTTAGATATATAATTTCTATTGATATCTTCCAACCAGTTTCCTAATACATTAGTAGCTAGCTATTTATCCTTCTATAAATTATAGATACGGGATATATTAAGAGTTTAACTTTTTCCAATACACCGCACTTATATCTAATCAATGTAGAAATTGAATTTTTCTCAATAATATGATAAGTAATTATCCATGGATTTAGACTCAGATATTCTATTAGAATTTGAGTTTATCATCTAACTCAATTCCAGGTAAAAATTATTTTCATTTTTGTATATTATTTTAGCTCAATCATCAATCGCTATTAGATCTCCATCAAAATACACTTTAATTCCTAAATTTATATGAGGTCATTGTAAAGTAAAAAATAAGAGGATAATCGAGTACTAAACTCATGCGAGTGCTCTTTACCCAATTATAATTACTAACAGTTGGTTCATATTTTTTATTATATATTGACAAATGTTAATCATTAATTTATTGATTTTTTTTAATAGAAAACTCAAACATACGATTATTTTTTCCTGTTTTTTTCTTCCTTATCGACCAATCTTATATCTTCCATATCAATTCATACTTAACATATAATCAAGGTAGGTGTGCCTGGTACAGAGGAAAAAAAATTAGGTATTGAAAATATCCCGATTGGTCTGATAGCCATGTGTCCTTGTTATACGCGTGCATGAAAGTGAATATGAATATACTTCTTTCCATGTAAGTCAAATCAGTAGTAACTGAAGCTCGTTTGATTGTGTAGGAATTTTTGTCTTCCGAATGTATCAAGCTCACCGCTGAAGCTGAAGTCTTGGAGAGGAACATAATGTACGTACTTTATTTAGATTTCATGGGTAACATGTAAACTTGGCACGACCCGCACACACACAATTAATTAGTCTGGCCACCATTTGAAAGAAGCTTACATTTTCCAAAGGTTATTTCAGTTTTCATAGCCATATAAATAAAGTGCTAACATAAGAATAATCTGGAAGGAAAAGGGTAGTAATATACTCTTAACACGACTTTTTTAATATACTTTCTTTTATCAGTTAAAATTTAACAAAATTTTATGACTTTTAATACTAATACTAAAGAATGTGTTTATAATAGTATGTAAATAGCATTTCTCAATTCCCAAATCTATTTACTAAATAGATTTCATAAACTGTGGGATCACACACTTGACAAGGCTAGTTACGTGCTATATGCTTCAAAATCAACAATATAATGGAAAAGAATGATGTAGTTTATATAATCTTCAATATAGGAATTTCTTCGGAAATGATCTGGATCCCTTGAGTTTGAAAGAGCTTCACAGTTTGGAGCAGCAGATTGACACATCTCTGAAGCGCATCCGAACAAGAAAGGTGACGAGTGCTTCTTCATTAGTTTACAAGAAATAATTAAGAAGATATATGGAAACAACACAAGAGAATAAATTTAATCTTAAAATTAAAGAATTGACATTATCACATGACTTTTTTTGTTTTCTTTTCAATCTTAACCTGACTGATCAAATTGTTTTTGCAGAATCAACTTATGAATCAATCCGTCTCAGATCTGCATAAAAAGGTAAGATGTCTGTGTTGTAATTGTGGGTTAAGGTCTTAAGGGTGATATTGAATATTGGCTAGACTGCATGGCTTGTAAAATGATATGCTTTAGGGACATTGAATATTATATCACTGAAAAATTCTCTAATATAATAAAATGTCTAATATAGATAAACAATTTATATGGACAAGCAATTTACTATAGTTTAAATTGTCCCCTAGAAGGATGGAAATAGCATGACACTGCCCAAAGTAATATTATTCTTATATATCATTGTTAGTAGAGTTTATGAAATTATCTTTCTGCTTAAATGGCATTACCGAAAGTAATCTTCAATGTTTTTACTTGGTTTCTTCGTTGACCTTTTGGTTAATAAGTGGAGTTTATTAAAATAACTTTCTGCTTCTGAAGTGAAATTAATTAGTTTTCTTCTGACTGCTAGAAGGTTTGTACAAAAAAACATTGAGATTTATAAAGATAAACTTTTGTTGTGTATATGACATGACAGGGAAGGACATTACAAGAGCAAAACAGCAAGCTAGGAAAGGTAGAAGCCACATATTCCTCTAGTAACATTTCAATCTAAAGCTTATAGACAAAAAAGTATAAAGAAAAAGTAATCAATTTTTTCATTACATTTATGAGTAGATGAAGGAGAAAGCGAAGACAGTGACTGAAGGTCCACACAACGGCCCAGAAACTCTAGGCTTTGATTCATCCACACTCAACTTATCTTCTCCACAGTTACCACCACAAAGACTGGTTCCTTCTCTAACTCTCAGGTACTTTTCTTGCTTCTTTCTCTTCTAAAGCACAACAATATCTTATGGTCCAAATGTCAATTATAGATTCCTAGATTTCTTCCACGTTGTTATAAGCTTCGAAAATAAAATGGTTTTTCAATAACATTTAATAAATTAACATGAGAAAAATAATGCAGATTGTATTATATTAGCTAATTTGATTCATTAAGTACATTTAGCATATAGTTGTATCTCAAATAAGATTATCTCAAAAAAAAAAATAGCTAAGTTGATTAATCATTAAGTACATTACTGTTTGAGATGATAAAAGTGACTAAATGATGCAGTGAGACATTGCAAGGAGGAACATCGGTGGAAGAAACGGGTGAGGCTCAAACAGTCCCTAGTTGCAATTCTCACATCCCACCATGGATGCTGCGCTGCATATCTGACTAGTTAGGCTGACATGATTCTGCCAAGTATGTGACATATGATATTATGTGCAAGGCTCAACTATATATATGTATGCTAGAACTTAGAATAGCTAATATGCCGAGCTTAACAACTGCCCAAACTTCTCGCATCGTGAACTGTGCCCTTTATTTTGAAATCAATGGTATTAAGCATTTACTTTGACAAATGACACGTGCTGGTTGGTGCTAGTTAAATTAGGAGTCATCAAAGAAAACATTTGGCACACAAAAGCACAGTACGTGGTGTGTACCCAAGAGTTTTTCCCTACAAAGCTCATCCTTTTGTTTTTTCTCCTGCGGGTTTAAAGGCTTCATTTATTTATTAAACTTAGTTTGGATAAAGAATGAAAAGATTGAAATGAAATTAACTTTTGTCCTATCCTTCAAGCAGTCATAAAGTTTTATTTTGTACTTGAGACAAACCACTGATTACGTAGATTATAATTTGAAAAGGTTTTTACAGGCTCGAAACCGCAGGATTTCATTCGTATTCATTTTTTTTCCTTGTAAAAATATAGTTAAATACAAAAGGTTATTTTAACAATAAAAGAATTACATCTATGGAAAATCTAATTGACCATATTGCAATATTTTCCTTATTAATGCTAAGATTTACCAAACTCTCCATTAAAATGGATTATGCAAACTATTAGATTAAATTAATAGTCAGAAAACAAATCTCGCCAGAAAGACAGATCAAAGGCCACACCGAAATTATGCTAGGATGTAATGCTTTTGAGGCTGGATTATAGGAGAGCCAAAAGGGTTGCAACTCGCAAGTTGCAATTGGCTTGGAACCTTTGTTACTGAAAGCTTAAAGTTGATACTGGTTAAAAAGCAGTGCACATCATCAATGTGCGGATAACCTTTCAACAAGGAGAATTGTTTTGTCTTGGATTAGGAAAGATACAAAAGTAGAAACTCATCTACAGTAGCTATGCACAAGATAAAAGTAGCTAATCAACATAACTAGAGTCTCGTTTAAATCAAGAGCTTATTCAGAATGTTTGCGATGTTCCCCCTACAAGTTAGTGATCTGTTGATTCGATATGGACAAATTCATTGTCTACGTAGCAAGTGATTTCTTGCTTGTGTCAATCGTGTGATTGATTTCGTTCAATAATGACGACATTCCACTTATGAATACATGTATCATACAACATGAATATACATAAATAATTACTGATACTAACTTTATATGCTTAGTCAGATTTTACTGTTCATCTCCTCCTTTTGTTCAAGAGCTCCACCAGCAAGCATATACTCTCTGCCATGAAGTTATTGCCACAACATTAGCATTTCATTCATTGAGAAAATAACAAAGCAAAAATGTGAAATAAACATGAAAGGGGAAACAACTGTATCATTGTAGGTGCCAGCATTTACTTTAAAGAAACATTTAACAGGAAGCCCCAACTCAATACAAGAATATGTCCAGTTTTACCATCAAATTTTATGCCCTTCCACCAACCCTGACAATTGTTTTTTGGAATGAATTATAAATGGTTGACTAATAATCTTTGGCTCATCCCAATAAAGTTAATGATACTCTAATTGAGTTGCAGTTTATTTAAAAATCATAAACAACACACATATACCTAAGTCTTCCACAAAGGCGCGCCAAAGCATCTGACCCAGTTCTATATGCAATATCCTCAACCTTAGCAGCGTTAGATAAATTCATACTATCCGCAAGTACAAACTCGCATAACTCCTTTAATGAATAAGCATCAGTCAACACAGCTGAATGGCCACCACCAGCAGCTAGTTTCCGAACCTCCCCAACACACCTGTGATTTAGAAACTTTATCATAAAAGCCCATGTGATCAAGAAGAAGTCACTTTAAGTTACTAATACATACCAGTCAATTGGTGATGGATACCAAGCATATGTACATTTCTCATTTGCTGCCTGACCATAATTATTGTAACCCCATCCATGAATTCGACCATCACTCATAGAGATAAGAGTGTGAGAATGCCCACATGCAACAAGTTGCACACCTTTAGGAACAACTAAAACTGGAATGTTTCGGAAAAATGTCTGAGAGTCATTAGCAACACATGAGAATAATCCAGTTTGGGGGCCAAGCCCTAGCTGCCCAGACTGACCACCACCCCAGGCATAAAGTGCTCCTCCCTGAGTTACAGCACATGTGTGTACACCGCCACATGCCACGTCCTTTATGAAAATACCATCAAGGGTAACCACCCTCCTTGGCAGTAACTCTTTATCCCCATACTGGAGTGAAGAATGCCCAAGCTGGCCCATATTTCCTAGCCCCCATGTGTAGCTGCAAGATCCAAGGATAAATATAACAAGTATGAAGTATTATCACAAGCATTCAAATTTAATAACAAATTATTGATAATACTACTTATGGATCCCCGAATACATATAACCATAAGAAAATCCTTACATGGCCTGGAAAGATACATGTAAGTATGAAGTATCCATATATCAAATAAGCAAAAGGAACTAAACGAAGATTGAGACCTTCTGTGCAATGAGAATATACACATATACCAGGTAGAAGAGACGAGAGCGGAAAGGAAGGAACCCAAAAGTTCTTAAAAAATTCATCAGGATAAGATTTACTAAATAGATTTGGACTGTAAAAGAAAAGTTTTAAATATTTAGAATAGTACACATCTAGCTTTTAATACCTACTCCCTGCCTTCCAACCACAAGCACCCTCAATAAATCCTAGGTTCACAGTTGACATGCAAGATTGGAAGGAACAAGATCAATGAAGAAAAAGAACCACCATAAAACAGTCAAATATCACAATAGTAAGTCCTAATAGCAGCATCATTAAGGGAGGCTTGAAAGTTACAACGGTGTTAAGCAAAGACAAAGTAATGGTCCTTGACAATGTTATGATTTGGAATAGAACACATGATACCACCTAAGAAAAGGTGTAGGAATTTGAGATCTCTGTCTCAAGAATAAAACAAAATATTAACTCTAACAAGTGAATATTCTTTTTCATGAATATTACTAACAATTGCCACTTCAGGGTGGGCGCCTCACTGTAAGCAAATTACACCAATTTATGAATTATGGTGGATGCACATATGTTATACAACAACAGAAAACAACAATGAAAGCCTTATCCCACTAACTTTTAATGGAGCTATGCCTATTAAAAAACATAGCAAAAACCACGATTGCAAGTCAATAGAATGACAAACTTTGCTGCAGACATTTTCAAACAGAACCTACATAAAACTAGGGACACCCAATGTATAATATAACACGGTTGGCTCCAGGTATGTATAACTACAGTCAACTAGAGTTTTTTATGCATAACCAAGCCAAGGGAATGGAAACTTGCATAATAGATGCAGCATTTTCATTGCATCTTGTCTCCTGAAGTGAGATTCCCTAATGTGTCATGCGGAAAACCACAATTCTCATGCTTAAATTTATAACTATCTCCATCTAGTAAGTCCTTCAAAACACTTACACCTCGCCCTTATCAGAAATGGCTGCTGTGTGGTACTCCCCGCATGACACTTTGGCAATCTTCACTAGCTCAGGGGCATCATCAAGGAATTTAGCATAAGAATTTATAATACGAGCACCCTGTAGTCCTTCACAAGTAACACCTCGGCCAAGTTGACCATATTCATTGTAGCCTGGTTTATGGAAACAGTGAGAAAACCCTGATTAGTAGGTGGCTTTGTAAGTGCTCAAGTTTACTTTCCTACATTCAATGCTGTGTAAATTTATAAATCTTCATCCATGTCAATCAATAAAGGCAATCCTTGACATAAAATTTACAAATCATATATAAATAATATAATTTTAGAAAGAAAACTGTAAACAACGAATGAAATTACTGAGTTACCCCAAGCTTGTAGTAGGCCTTCCTCAGACAAAGCAACCACATGGACAGCTCCACAAGACACTTCACGAATAATCTGCAAGTGTAATCATATAAATGATGGGAAGATAGGAAGTAAGCAAAAACAGACAGAAAATTGTAAAAGAATCCTATTCCATCATTTAAAAATTGTATCCCTATTAAAAAAGGAAGAGAAACTAAACATTTTACTTTGCATTTAATAAAATGAAATTAAACTCTACAAGAATGGATTCACTCATATATCATAATTCACAGCAAGGCTACAAAGAAATTAGGCAAAAGGAAATGTTATGAAATAATTATATTCACTGAAGCAATTGCATCGACCAAAGGAATATATTTTGTTTGTAGTGAAAAAAAAATACACTGAGCATATTACCCTGAGTTTAGAAGTAAGATATAAACTATATAATAAGACAATGTTTAAAAATAAAAACCTAAAATCATTGTTAGGCATGGCAATAAATTGTGAGTAACAAATATGCAAGAGAAGAAGTATCTAGTATGCAGATCCAATCAACAATCAGATGTGATGGCATGGTTGACTCTCGGAAAAAAAAGGCAAATGAGAAGATGGAGCTTGGAAAGAGTCCATTCTAAGTATACTTTTGCTTTGTCTTTTTGACTCCTCTTCACCTTGTCATCGACAAATAGCAGTAGGTATGTACTTAGGTCTATTTACATCTAAATAAGCCAAATAATAAAAAAAAATACAATCAAATAAATGAAACATAATTTTGTTTAAGTCTTCATGAATATACATGCAAATATGTGAGTACCTGCTCAAACATATATACTTACAGTATTAGGTTTGAATGCCCCACAGAACAACCTTGGAAGATTCGACCCCTGGAATACAAACAATATATAGAAGAAGAAAAAGATGGAGAGTTTTTGACATATTAAGAACATTGTATTAACCCTTTAAAAGGTATTACCTGATTTTGCCCCCACACCCAGAGCCTTCTTGTGGAGATGGTACCGTCATTTTCTCGAGGTTCAGCAATGCAAGCAGAACAATGTGCTCCACAGGATACAGATTTCACAAACTCTGACTCTAATTGTTTTACTTTTTCTGGATGTTTCCTTCGCTCCTCAGTTCCATCACCCAATTGTCCAAAGTCATTAGCCCCTAAGATATGGGATACGTGCATGAGTCTCAGACACTTAGCACTTTTGTGTTTCCTAATCATTTGTAATATACACTATTAATAATAACAAACAAACAAACAACTAGAATTGTGTACCTCTAAAGTACAAATAATTCATTAGAAATTTATTTATTCAGTATCCCTTTGAGTGGCTAAATAACACAACCAAGAAATAACAATCAGGCGAGACAAACATTCCCAACACTACAAAATACAGTACTTGAACGAATGCATGTATGAACAATGAGTAAAACACACAAGAGAGTAAAAAGTCCAAACCCCAAGTGAAGAGTGAGCCATCAGAGGCTATCGCCGCCGTGTGCTCCCGACCACAGGCAACATCCAACCAGCGCGCATTGGTGCCAGCCGGGCACCCAAACAGCTCAGGAGGAAGCTGTTTGGGAATCCTCAACTGATCCTCTTTCCCCCTTCTACCTGTCTGCCCTGATTGATTGTACCCCCACACATAAATGGCACTCTTCCTTGGAACACTCACGGGTCGAATAGTCCCAAAAATCGCATCAATATCCATAATTTGTTTACCTTAACATAAAAAGACCAATAAGAGCAATTTGTAACAAACAACAACTACATGGAAACAAAGTCCAATAATATTTCAATGATTAGATTAAATCAAAAAAAAAAAAAAACTGAATTTGATTCTACCTTCTATATTATTATCCTAGTTTAGTTTCTAGGAAATTGGAGAAAAAATAGCAGCAAATAGAACTCTGGTAATAAGGATGAAAATATGAAAGAAGCTAAAAAGGGGAACGATTGAAACGAAGAAAGGTGAAATTTAGGGAAATGTGGAGTGAGAAGGAAAAGGGAAAGGATAGGATTCGAAATCCATTGCAATTGTAAGGATAATTAAATGAATGAGAGAGAGAAGCGTATGTTAGATTGATACATACCTGAAAAGGAATGGGTGAAAAATGAGAAGGAAAGAAAGAAGAATGCTTAACGCACGCAAATGAAGAACAGAACGGTAGACTCGGAGGCAGTGGCGGGTATCTAACGCTTTTTTACCGATTATTCCTTTTTAGGAGACTTTTCCGGTTATTCAACACCCTTGGTCCATCACCACTCACAATATTCGAATTTTCTAGATTATAACGTTAATCAAAATATGAACATAAAAATAATTACTCCGTAGAATGATCAAATATATAATGAAAAAGATTCCGGTATATAGAAAGAAAATTCTGACTACTATTATTTAAACTAGTTGAAAAAAAAAAGATAATTCGTGTCTTTATTTTTATTTTTAAAAAAGAAAAAGAAAAAATAATTAAAAAATAGTGGTAGTAATTTTTTTTAGGAAAAGTGACAGTAATTAGATCTTGAAGGTTCATAAAAAAAAATTTTAAAAAATTATATATATTCAAGTTATCTTAAGAATAAGAAATATATACATCAAAAAACATAATTATCTTTATTAATAATTATAAATACAAAAATTTTATTTTTCATCCCATCACGTGCAAGCAAGAATCGACTTACACATACTTTATGTAAAAATTACTTTATCACAAACACCAACAATGGTGGATATAGCTTATCTTCCACCACAATTATTCACTAAGTGAAATGTAACGTATTCATAGGTAATTAGGTAAGCTTCAATTATGGTCAGTGTTTTGAGTCAAAACAGTCACGGTAAGATTCTGCAGTGATCAAGTTTAATTGAGATACTTGTAGCATTATTGTGATTTCTGTTTCTAGCATTTTGATTTTACCAGAATCTGTCATTGTAATAATCTTGTACTTGTAATAAATTTGAAGGGAATGCAGGGAATCAGATGCCAACAAACCAGTAATGATAGAACCCCGTTCCCCAGTCTATAAATTTTGCTCTTCATCTTCTGGACACCCTCATTTTATATATAACTAGGCAGTAGGCACTGATATATTATATACAGAACAAGCCTTCCAAAAAAATATACATATAGAACAAAATCATACAGAGTTATGTTATTAAAGGTTTACAATAAGATTGAGGGTAAGATGATTGCTATGTGTTTATACCCCAAGACAGAAGTGTTTATTTGATTACCAAGATGGGGACTTTTAAGTTGTTAAAAACTAAAAAATTTATAACCTCATACCCTCCGTTCCCCGAGAAATTTGGTTATGTTAAAATCCTCTCTGATTTCTAAACTTTGCTTTGATTTAGGTTCAGCTAGTTTCTTGTACTAGATCATGACACAAAGTAGAACAAATATTGGAGGGTAAGGAGGGTAGTGATGAGATATCACTTTTTATAATGACAAGCATTTTTAAAGTAATTTATGTTGTTTTGGGTTTCTCATCAGTTTTTAATTCTTACAGCATGTGGATTCTCCGTTTCAAACGAAACTGTAGGGTGTGCATTTATAAATCTAACCAATAAAATTTATTTATTATGTAATAAAATTAATTAATTCAATGGATGGGTTGCTGCAGTTTTACTAGTAACAGTATAAAAGATCGGAATCCATTCTTAAATTTATCTTAAATATTTTATAAAAAAAAAAACTCAATTTTAAAATAAATTTATTGTTATCCTTGTTCTTTTTTCTTACTAACCCCACCTTATTATTAATTGAAGAAAACTGCAGGAAGCTATTGAGAAAGCTCCACTTCCATATTGAATAAATGCACAAAAGCTGTCTTAATTGACCATTGACCATTTGATATATGCCCAATGGATTTAGGTGTAGGAAAGCAATCTGGTGGAGGAAAAGGTGGGAGATCAACGTTGGAGTGGCACATGTTAGAACAATGTTTCTCAAATGTTTGGGGGACACAAGTTCATCCCAGAAACAGTATCCAACAGTAATACAAGAGTTGTGCCATCAATTTTCTCTTGTTGATATTAGGAAATTAACCAACAACTTTCATCAAAACAGACTGATTGGATATGGAGGATTTAGTAAAGTATATAAAGGTTGTCTCCAACATAACGATGCTTCTGATTATACTGTCGCAGTGAGACAATTTTTTGTGGAATACAGTGAACAACTGTTCAAGAGTGAAATAGAGTTGCTGTGCCAACTTCATCACCCTAATCGTGTCTCTCTTGTAGGATTCTGCAACCACAAAAATAAGAAGATTATTGTGTATGAGTACATGTCCAATGCATCTCTAGATCGACACCTACGAGGTGAGGACACAGAAGCACTGTCATGGAATAAAAGACTAGAAATCTGCATCGGAGCAGCGCGTGGACTACACTACCTTCATGCTGGAGCCAAGCGCACCATCATTCACCGTGACATCTGTGTTGCAAACATTCTTTTGAATGACGATATGGAACCAAAACTCGCAGGTTTCGGCCATAGCATACAGGGAGCACGTTTTATGTCAAAGCCAAAACCAATTAAAGTAAATCATTATTGGGGTAATAGTACTATTTTTTATGAGGTTTCTCACTGCGATGAATGTTTGAGTTAAACTAAGATAATACTTTCACTTATAGGTTCTTCGGGCTATATGGCTAGGGAGTATTTCAAGGACCATGCTGTCACAGATAAATATGATGTTCACTCATTTGGTGTGGTTCTACTGCAAGTTGTGTGTGGAAGGAACCATTTGATAATGCCAACAGAACATCTGGAGAATGTCTTTGAGGAGAATATTGATGCGAATATCAAAGGAAAGATTGCACCTGAGTGTTGGCAAGTCTTTACAGATATCACCCAAAGATGCCTCTTATACGAAGCAGATGAGCGACCAACAATGGGTGAAGTGGAGGTGGAACTTGAGCATGTTTTGTCGTTGCAGGAACAAGCAGATATCTCTAACACCGATGGTCATTATACCTTATTTTCTACCACAATTAATCACCAGGGCCAACATGGCGTGGAACTGGAAACCATCACAGACGACAGTGATACCGAAGAAATGTAACCTATTCATAGCTAATTAGGTAAGATGAAATTAAGTTGTGTTTTTAGTCAAAACAGTCACAGACTCACAAGTGAACTTTTGCTGTGATTTGTTTCTAGCATTTTGATTTTATCATAAGCTCTCGTTGTAATAAATTTTTGCTCTTCCTTTTCTAGACACCCTCACTATATAACTAGACATATATATATATATATAGAGAGAGAGAGAGAGAGAGAGAAAGAGAGAAAGAGAGAGAGAGAGAGAGAGAGAGAGAGAGAGAGAGAGAGAACACAATCATATAGACGAGCTATGTTATTAAAGGTTTAATAGAAACATTGAGAGGTTTAGATGACTGCTGTGTGGCATTCTACCTCAACAAGAAAGTACTTATTTGATTAACCCATCGTTAGTGGTATCTAATGCTATCAAGATGGGACTTTATGTTGGAACTTGGGATCCTTTCCGATTTCTAAACTTTGCATTGCAATATATATATAGGTTCTTGAATTGATTTTTTTTTTTTTATAGATTTAACTGCATTAGATTTGTACGGCTATGTACATTTGCTTAATCACACCACGTATGCTTGTATAATTATCATTTTGTGACATGAAAGCTATAAAACTTAGTTCAAAACCACATTCTTACTTTGCTATTCTACTTTAGCATCTCCAACATTTGTTATTCTGCTACCATATATTATATTTTATGGTTGAATTTATAACTCTCAAATCTGATCTCAAAAAATGCTCGTGAACTTTTTGTTAACACAGTCTAATTCTCTTGCTTTGCTGGTTTCACTATGCCCGGAGGTCCACAGTTTAGATCACTTTGATCACTTTCTTCTGCATTCAATTCCCCTTCGTCTTTTTTGGTGGTTGGACTTTCGTTTGAGTTGATTGACTGCAACAGTCACTGCCTTCATTAAGTTATTCTTTACTCCAACTTCTCATTACGGCTTCATTAGGTTTTAATCTATTCTTCTTTCTTTATGACGCCTAACAGCCTTCCATTGATCTTTATGAAGAACAATCAAATTTGAACACTCATTTTTTAAAACACCTAATTAACAGGATTTTTTATATGTATAACTAACACGAATTTTAATTTGGTGCGAATTAGATTTATACCTTATTGTGATAAAAGTTGAGAATATAAAATATAATATCCTTTTGATTGATTATAAGGTGTGAATTTTGCTGTAGGGGCTACACCACTGCACAGAGGATCTGAACTCAACTATTGTGATATCATATATCACCTATAATATCTTTTTTATCTCTTTCATTATGTTTGTAATGATATATTAGTCCAAGAATAATTTTCCCTTCATAAATAAAAGGAAAATAATATTTGAACATCCAAAATGTCATGATATCTTCAAAATTGGTGATAGAGAGATAAAATAAAATAAAAATATACAGGTATAATAGTCTTGCTAAACGTGATCTTGGTATGACAGGAGTGCATTTATTCGAGAATCCTCCTCGTTGGATCATTCAAATTTCCTTGATTGTGGATTGTTGTTTGTTTCTTTATGTAAAAAAAAAAAAAAAAAAAAAAAAAAAAAAAAAAAGAAGAGAGAGAGAGAGAGAGAGAGAGAAATAGAGAAAAATGATAGATATTACTTAAGGGTTTGAAAAAAGTAACTAGATATCCAAATATCCACCCACCATGCACCAAATAACCTCTCCTAATTTAAAAAAGGTTCAAGTATATTTTTTATTTTTAATAAATATTTGATTTTTTATTTGTTTTATAATAAATTATATTTTATGTTAAATTGCTAACAAAATAATAATTTTATTTTTTATTCTTAATATTTTTAAAGCCTTGATAAATTAGATAATTTTTGTTTGCTCTCTCATAAACTATTAGAGAATTATGTTTTAATCCAACTAATGAAAAATGAAAATAATTTATCAAATAGCAAACACAAAATTCATCAATTTATCATGAATTAAAAAAAGTGTTGAAGATCAAAAATAAAATTATTATTTTATTAGAGACTCAACTTAAAATAAAATTTTATTAAAAAGTAAATACAAAAATTAGATATTTATTAGAAAAAAATATTTAAGTCTTTTAAAAAAAATAATGCAGCATTTAAACCAAAATTCCCAAGTGAAGAGAAATCAACGCATTCAAATATTCGCTTTTTCACCCTTACTTATACATATTGTATAAGTGTTATTCGCTTTGAAGACTTAGGTCCTTTCCAATCATAGAGTATTCAAGTTCATATATGTCCTTTGAGGTGATGATGTTATTTTTTTGTAGTTGACAGGTAATCAAGGAAGTAGTAGAGAAATTATTCTTGGAACTTTGCTTTGCAATAGCTTCAGCTAGTTTCTTGCAAGTTGAAGTAGGTCATGGCAGGCAAAGTAAAAAAAATATCGGACAGAAAAATGCTCATCTTAACTCTTAAGAGAAAGATTCACCATAAAAGTTTGGCCACAAACCACTTTGGCCTTCACAAAGTATACAAACATACGAGATAATTTATTCGAAGTTTGGATACTCCATATATCAACTTATTTATGAATAATGCAAAATTAAAACTGGTACGGTGTGGTACCATCTGTAGATTTCTTTTTTATAGTCTCTTGGAAGGTTATATGCGCATTTTAATTTGTTTCTTAATAATTAAAAAAAACATTTTAAAATGCTTAATACTTTTATTCAATGATTAAAATATTAGGAAGAAAAAGATGTAGAAATATTTAAATGATTTTAATATATAATAGTAACATGTGAAAGATGAGATAATATCGGGTGTGGGTAGTTGGGTCTGAAGTCTGAACAAACAGCCTGAAACAACGACTTTCCAACACGTTCGGAAAAGAAAATAAGACAGAACATATTATATAATAATAATAATAATAAAATAAAAAACAACAGACAAGTTTGTTGTTCCTGTTCCAATCTCTGGACCATGTCATACATCTGAATCTAATTGAAATTCCTGTGAGCCGTGGCAAAGCTTTTGAATTTAGTGCCTCTCCTCTCTGTTTACCCTTCCAGGTATTCTTCTTACTTTATTTTTCTCACCGCAAAAACTGGTTGGTCTTAATTATGTTTCACTTTTCCTCTTGATTCTGGCTCAAAGCTTACTTTTTTGTCTTCTCTTGTCAGTCAAACTTAATCTTCTTTTTAATTTGTTGTTTTCTGAATTGTTGTTGGGTTGTTTCTGAATCTGATCACGAGATTAGTGTGGGGCAAAAGTTTTTCTGATATTTCCCAGCATCTTCTTTTTTGTATTGCAAATTAATAACTTGTTCTACAAAGATTGAGATTTTTGGGGGTAAAATTAGATGCTAGGTGCTTGTGTGGTTGTTCGCCAATTAGAATTGAAGTTTTACCTCACTGATTTGTATTGATCTATAGTGCAAACTTTTACTATATGAAATTCTAATCTGACTGAAAAACAGGACTAAAAACAATTAAGAAATTGTGTCTTTGTTTTGTCTGAGATTTTATTGTCTTGGTATTTTACCCAATCAAATTACGAAAAGGGGACTTTTGAAAGATCTCACATTTATTAGTTCAGACATAATTTATGAACAAGAGTGTACCTGTATGAAATTCGGGATCATAGTTCAAAAGGAAAAATAGAACTGTCTAGGGGCATTAGGAGAAAATATGACTGATGGGTATTTTTTTCTCCTTTACTCTTAAAAATAAATGGTAATAGATTAGGATTATTCTTCCTCCTTGTCATAGATATCTTACTTTATGTTTACTTGTTATGTTGTAAAGATATTGCAGATACAGCAAGATCATGAGTGGGACTTCGGAAAAGAAACTCGTAAGAATCGATGTTAGTTCTGATACTGTGTGCCCATGGTGCTTTGTTGGCAAAAAAAATCTAGACAAGGCCATAGCTACCTCCAAGGATAAATACAACTTTGAGGTATAAGACTCTCCCCTTGTCTCCCTCTATGTTTGTGTGTGTCTTGGAACCAAATATGTCTGGCATTTCCCGTGTTAATTTGCTGTTTAACTGAACTTACAGATAATATGGCATCCCTTTCAACTTAACCCTGATGCCCCTAAAGAAGGCATTGACAAGAGGGAGTATTACAGAAGAAAATTTGGATCTCAATCAGAACGGATTGAAGCTCGGATGTCAGAGGTTTATGTCTCGTCGATCACTCTTTGTGCCATCATTGGTTGTGTTGTTTATATTTCTTCCCAGCAGTGAATTTTGATCAAGTCATAATGTCAATTTGGTATTTGGCAGGTGTTCAAGAATGTTGGCTTGGAATATAGCTTGTCTGGACTCACGTAAGATTGAGCATGGTTTTACTATTCATCAATGGATGAACTTCTATAAACCACTTTAGAAGTGGTGTGTTCTGAAGAAGAGTTCTCTCACTGAGGTTCAGCTAACATTGTTTTGATTATCCACAGGGGAAACACTATTGACAGCCACAGGCTTATATATTTTGCTAGGCAGCAGGGTCTTGACAAGCAACATGATCTAGTTGAAGAACTTAACATTGGCTATTTCACACAGGGAAAATACATTGGTGACCCGTAAGTACCTTTTTTTCTGTGATCCTTTAGGTTGTTTGCTCAATTAATGGCACTTTATCTGTATGGATTTTAGTAGCTGAATGTTTTGATTTTTTACAGATCAATGACTATGTAATATGAATACTCACTTGACACTTTCTTTTCTTCTGTTTCTTTGTGGTTGAATATCTCATTTGTTTTACACACTGCTTATGGAATATTTAAACTGCCGACTGATTTCTTTAATGGAGGTTCGTTTAAATACTAAGATTCATGTACTAACTAGAACAATAAAAGTCTTACCTTACTGGTGAAGTACTGAGGTTTATGTGCTATATATAGTAAATCTAAAGACCAATAAAGAGGAATTGAATGTTCAGTTTGAAAAACTGGGGCCATAGAAAATGGGATAATGGGTGGTCTTTTGTGGTAGGACATAGCAGGTATTGCAGGACATTTATTCCAAATGTCTTCAAATTTATTTCCGAAATGACAGGCATTAATTATCATTTTCAATTTGTGTGCAGTAAGTTTCTTCTGGAATCTGCTGCAAAGGTTGGTATAGAAGGAGCAGAAGAGTTTCTTAAGGACCCCAACAATGGTTTGAAGGAGGTAAATTATTTTTATAAGCAAACTCCTTTATTCGGTTTCTAAATTCAAATCATAACTAATACATGCTGTATTTGATATTTGAATTATTTGGGGGTTCTAACCTTCTAACTTAATTATAACCTTTTATAAATTTAAAAAGCATACCAAGCGTACCGCGAATTATGTGACTATGCTTCTAAGTTCTAGCTTCAAAATGCTTAATGTTTTCTCTTTTTTTGGATGTTAACGTCAAAATGTTAGCATGATCTTTAGTTGTTAGGCAGTCACAAAATGGCATCAACGCTGATCTTGCTTTCCATGGCTCTATAAAATAGGTGGAGGAAGAGCTCAAAACTTATTCAGGAAACATTTCAGGGGTTCCATATTACGTGGTAGGTGTATACAATGTTGAAAAACCTGTTTGTTTTTTCATATTCATAATGATAAGAACCGAAGTGATTGACTTATTCACTTGGCAGATTAATGGGAATCACAAGTTGAGTGGTGGACAATCCCCTGAAGTCTTCTTGAGAGCTTTTCAAGTTGCTACAAGTTGAATATCACCTTCTCACATTTTATGTTTCCCTCTATAAGAATAAAACCTAGGAAATAAAAAGTTGGGCATTCACTGCTTTATAATACTCTATCAGATGTGAAACTTGTATGGATATAATGTACGACAATATTCATAATTCATGTCTTATAATTATATCACCGTTTGTGTATTTGAACGCGCACCGGATGCAGCCATAATAAATTGAATGACTTTGTTATTCAATTGACATTGCAGTCAATCATCATTGTTTATATATTACATGTAACTTTTTTACGTATGCTAACCAAGCTTCTCTCCATTTCCCATTTGCCAATCATCATTGTTGTCAGTTCAATATTACTGTCCTAGGTGTAATTGGACTTTTTTAGTGCATAAAATTGATAGCTTTTAACATGTTTTCAGTGTTTGATAAAAATAAAAATAAAAAATTGACATTGCAGTCTTCTTAACTACTGCCCGACAACTTACAATTAGGCAAATGTTTGGTATTGGTTGACTTTTATATAAAAATACTTTCTCTTTCCCAAAATAATAATAGTTGTATAAGTAAAAAAATTAATTAATAATATATTAAAATTTAAAATAATAATTATTTTGAGATAAATGATTTTTTTACACAATAATTATAATGGAACGGTATCTTTTCTGCTCTCATTAGCGTTTCTTCTGAAATCAAAATCAAGATCAAAATAAAGTACATTTGCAACTTCCCGTTATTTATTGACGTTGATGTACCTAAAGATGAAAACAAGACAACGAGTAGCAGCAAGACACGGGTTGTCTCTTTGAAGAGAGTTGTTTGTTCTTGTTCTCCCATGCCCATTCTATTCTTCACTTGTCACACCAAGATTTTCCTTGCTCTACATTATATTGTGTACTTTACATATCCGCTCAACCTTTTCACATTTCGCAAGTGTTGTTTAGATAAATTTATTTTATAGAAAAAAATAAAAGATAAAATGAATTAAATTTCTATAAATTAAAATCAATTAATGTACCTTAGTTTTAAAAAAAGTTCAATAAGACAAAATTGATAAAAATTGAAGTGCATAAATTGACTTATAAAAAAAGTTTAATTTATTTTACATTTTTATTTTCTTTTATAAATATTTGTGGAAAACTATATCTAAAAGCAATTCTAGTCTAATTGCAAATCTAACTATATTAACTTTTTTCTACTTTTTCCTTTTCCAATTCATATACTGCATTTTTTTTATTTATTTTTCACACCTTGTGAGAAATGCTTATGCTTGATTTAGCAAAGAATCTCAATTCCCCGTCCAATAGTACCATTGGGAGACAACAGTAAGATATCACAATTAGATACTGTTTAGGAGCGTGTTTACTTTTTCGTTTCAAATGCTATGACATGAAATGTTTCTGAGCACGGAGGTCAAAACCGACAATGCAAACATGCACCTAGTCGTGCATGCTTTTATCTGCGGTAGTTTCAGTTTTAGCTTAGGATAACTTCTTGGAGCTTTGTGATTATCCAATAGTTAAAGCTTATGTTCTATTGTCATTGTAGTCACTAATTTGAGGGTTATTGGCCTTTTCCTATTTCCTTGTTGACTAATAACATCGATGTGCCCTCAAATTATATTGAGGCTCCAAGCACATATACACTTTTAGCATATTCAGACTTTCATTTTACCCTTTCACTAAAACAAACAAATTTTAGCCTAGATAATGCTTTAGCACAAGTCTTGTTGCTTCCAATAAATTAACGTCTTTAAGCTTTTAGAAATACCACCTTTACACTGTTCACTGTTGCTAAAAACACGTAAAAACAGCATTGCCCTAATGAAGAATTTATTGGGATGAAAATGAAAATCAGAGTACACCAAATCTGTACCAATTACAATATTATATGATGAGTTGAGGCATATTAATATAAAATTATAAGATAATTTTCAAATTTGGTTTTGCATACTCATTTCGTTAAGTTTAAAAATTAGCATTATTTTGATTTAAGAATCCAACAAATTTATTCAAAGTACTAGTTGAATTAGTTCAATTTTGATCCCTTGAATTCCTTTTCTTGTTTGTACACAGCTCATCAGTTGCATTTAAATCGAACTTATGGATTAAATATCGGTATCCCTCCCTCACGTCATTGTTTTAAGGGGAGAGAGGGGGGGGAGGGGGGGAATAGGAAAAGTGGTTCCAAAATCCAAACTCATACATGACAACAAAGACAAAAAGTAAAAAGAAAAAGAGAGGAGTAAATCATTCTATAACATGGCAAATTGTTGAAACCATGACAAAGTTCCCATTTAAAATGGCATTTTCTTTTAATGTTGGAAGTTTTGGCAAGGTAGAAAAGTATAAATATAGAAACAACTTGGATGAGGTTG
Organism: Glycine tomentella; assembly: GCA_007407185.1. Lineage (NCBI taxonomy): Eukaryota > Viridiplantae > Streptophyta > Magnoliopsida > Fabales > Fabaceae > Glycine > Glycine tomentella. Next base: position 1,801,634 of record PYAF01003543.1, read on the forward strand.
AACTTACAGTGATGGTTAATATAAGTGTTATATACTTCCTATACATGATAAGCGCTTAATCTGAAGTATTCACAATGTCTATATTGTATATTTCCTTTCCTCTATTGTTGGTATCATCCACGACACTAACATTTTTAAGCAGTCGTTTCATCAAATACCATCACCTACACCAAAATAAAAATAAATAAATATCATGATTCATTATACTCCATCTTCTAGTGCAGCTATTAGCTTACCCATAAAAAAAATAAAATGCACACATTGTCAACACGAATTATTATACAAGAAATAGCTTTCCAGTCATGCTCAGCATAAATATATTTACATGCAGCACATTAGAACAGCTTGATCAATATAAGAGAAACAGTATAATCATAAATGATTGCACAAAATTGAAAATTATCATTAGAATCAAGCTGAAACAGTCAGACACGAAAGTTTACAAACAAGTAGTATTTCACATTTGCCGATCAAAAAAAAAAAGTAGTATTTCACATATAAACAAGGCAAAATACTAATCAATGCCTTTATCCCTTAGGGCATTGGTTAGCAAGACCCTATAAACAATCTGAGTTCAGAAATATTCTAAATACAAGCTGGGTGGAAGTCTGTTGGCTAAAACAATCAGTATCAAGCTCAGGCGGGTTCAGACTCAAGCATGTTCTTGCCTTTCCATCTCCAATGATTATATATAAACTTATATTGTATAATGCACAAACTATTTCAGTGACAACAAAGTCTCACATCATATAAAGCCATATCAAATACATCCCCAATGCAACTCCCATCTATTTGACAATCAAAAAGTGCTTATGTAGCCCCTTGTATGAAAAATATTTGACATAGTGGCACATTCTCTGTCCAACATGATAATTATGTAGCAAAAACATAATTTTTTTTAATGATATGTAGCAATATTGCAAGCCATATCCCTCATCATCAACACCTATACTGTTTCTCTTACTTTTCCTATTTCCCCTGTTCTGAGAGGAACAAATCAAAGATTTCATGGGTTTTTTATGAAGACACAAATGTGCCACTCACCAAAATCCAGAACAGCAACCAGAAAATGCCTCAAAAATCACAGGCTGATATTTTCCGTTAGACAGGCTTAACAACTGTAATGAAATTACTAACGTGATTTATAGCCCCGGGGAATGGTTGGATAGTACCCCAGAAATTGAGGTGTCACTTTATTTTTTGCAAATTGCAATTGTAAGAGTAGATCCTATGATATTTTTCTTATTATTCATATATTTCTTTTATTTATCATATTTTTACATAATGGCATGCATTGCACAGGTAATAAACTAGTATTCTTAACAACAATCTTGGTATTTGGTAGCCTGATGTTTGTCATGCTACCATGCCAATTAGATGTATTTTGAATCCTAGCTTTTCCCCTTATGCAGATTTCCAAATAAAATATTCCAACTTCCAACTAAGTAGCATTTTCGCACACAAGCCCATTGAATGCGTATTGGACCTGTTTACCAGTTTGTTCTGGAACTGTCAGGTTCAAACCAGTTTGGAAGGGTTAGCACTCCAGACAACATACAGTTTACAGAACTGAACCAGAGACATGGTCAGTTTGCTGGTTTCTGGTTGAACTGACTGGTTCAGCCAGTCATCCTACCACATTTATGTGTTCTATGCACCAAATTCTGATGAACTTAGTCATTTCAGTGAGAAATAATTCAGAAAATACCAAGAAAATATTACCTTCCCACAAACGGGACAGTTGTCACTTCTTTCCATCCACTCATAAATGCAACCAAGATGAAAATGATGAGAGCATTTTGTCACTATCTTCGGATTCTCTTCAGTGTATTCTGCAAGCAAAAACAATTGAAACAAATGTAAGAATCCTGGAGGTTATATTGCTTGATGGCTTCCTTGTGACACAGAGTTGTGGAGGTCACAAGTTCAAATTCTGGGAATAGCATTTATACAGGATTTAGGTTGCTTACATCTACCCTTTCCAAACCCTCACTAACTGGGTGCCTCATGCATTGAGCCACCTGTTTTGTTCCTTGACTTTTGTGGTAACTGTCTAGTGAATTTATCTCAAAACTATGATTTTTAATTTTCATTATTTATAAATCTTTAATTTTGGGTATTTTTTATTTTTGAGCATTTTATATATTAGTACAAGTTATTTAACTTGTATCCATAATCTTCAGTATAACAGCCATCCTGCTATAGGCAATAGCAGCTCCGAAATTAGCCAAAAAACAGAGAAAACACTCTTACCTTCAAGACAAGTTGGACAGACATCCTCCTCTTCTGATGATGAATAGACAACCCCAGCTCCAGTTGTAAGGTTTGCTGATGAGAGCCTTACAGTGGACTTAGAACGGTATTCCTTTGATCCATCTTCACTGGTATCATTCCATTTACCACCAGAATTTAAAGATTCTGAGTCAGCATCTACATCACCTCTTAGAGGTTCTGACTCTTCATTCAAATGACTTGAACCCTTCTCACGTCTTGACACTAGTCCATCACGCTGTGAACGGAAAAACCTGTCTGCATCATAAGGCAAGGGCCTTGGAGGAGAACGGTACATGTCAGATAGAGAATTATCAAGTGAAGCGGTAGAAATCATAGATGCTGCACCCTGAATAGATGAAGGAATCGCATGCACTTCCCCTCTACGGAATATTGATTCATACTGAAATTTGAGGTAGATTGGAAAGAGTTATAATATATAATATATATGGAGTCCAGTTCCCATATTGTAAATGGATCTAGGACTAAAATATACTTTAAATGTTGTCTACTGAATACTAATGTACATAGCAATCAATACAATTGAATTGACACCAAAATTACTTAGATTAAAAGATGCGGCAAAGCTTTCCTAAACTAAATTATAGGTGATTACAATTTTTTCTTATTTGATTTTTTATGGCCTTCTTACAAGCAAGTTAGCATCAGAGCATCAAGAAAAATCCCTCACACAATGAGCCAAGGTATAGTTTAAATTTAAGACTCACTTCAGACATTTATAGTTCTCATAAGTTATTATTTAGATTAGCAATTTAGCAAAAAATGCATGTTATGAAATACATCACCATTTGTAATGTTTTGGAGAATTGGGACATATAGTTCAAGACTAAAGGTTTTCCAAATCATTTTATGAGTACTTTTTTCACAATATAGTCCTAAGCAACGGAACAATATAGAGGAGGTGTATGTGAAACAATACTAACAAAAAACAACATAAGCTCCTGTTACTGTAACAGGTATGTTTACCACTTCACAAGTATGGAATTACCAGCAAAAACAGTGCATGAAAACATGACCATGATGCAAGACACCAAATTCAAACTAAGGGCAAAACATAAGACAGTGTCCAAAAGTGAATCAAAAGAAAACAAGGGAATGGAAGAGGACAGGGAGTTTGGAGTTAGAGACATACCACAGTCAAAAAGTTCTGTACGAAGCAACTGAGACACATACAGTTCCTATATACAGAACTATTTGGATTCATATAATCTTCAAAATCATCAACATTGAAACAGCAACAAACTGCACCCATTGTTTTAGCTTCAATATCCCTCTCTCTTTCAACTTAAATTTTTCTCTCTTCTCAACTCAAAGATCACCAAAACATGGATACTGCTACATGCACGCTTTGTGAAAAAGAGTCCCCAACAGCACTAGCCAAGACTAATGACTATGATTTCATTAATAAATAAAGGAGAGAGGATTCTAAGCTCGCAGAAGTCCAATTGCCTCCGCAAACCAGTACCCTCCCTCTTCTGTTCAGATGATCTGTTATATGGATAAGCAAACTCTGATTCTCTTAATCACCTGAAACATACACCAAAACCGCATTAAATATCACTGAAAACAAACATTTTGGGAAGATCGTAGTAGAAACTTTCACTATGCAATTGACAAATCAAAATAACAGATTTTTCTAAGGGCCTGCGATTGAACAATGCAATTCAATTAATACTGATGCTTCAAATCCAAAGCATCACGTATACAAAACATTGGCAAATTAGGACTTCAAAATAAGATTAACCTACTATTCTTTTCCCTCCAAGGATAAAAAATAAGTACAAAAAAACTTAGAGAACACCAAAAACATGAAAAGACTAATACAAATTTGAGTGTTTCAAGGGAAAGCTATAATCTGTTTGCAATGTTCCTTCAAATTGTGGCAAAAATGATTCGTTGCTTCACTGGTAAGCTATGCTAGTACATCAACCAGCAGAATGATCATCATTTACCTTTCAGCTGAAAAATCACAATCACCAATATTTACTATTTAGACAAAAACCTTAAACGTAGAAGCAAACGACGCCCTCCATTCTAGGAATTGAAACGTTAAAATATAAAATAAGAGAGACAAAATCACATGCATCAATTGTCTAGAGAGAGACCCCTGAATTCCCAACAAAAAAAAAAAAAATCAACCGAGAAATACACCCAAATTGATGAACCCCAGAAAAGAAAAAACGGAAAAAAGTGATACCCAGTTGCGATTATCAAATAAGAAGGCAATCAAACGATCAAAAACGAATGAGGGTATGCGAGAAAACGACAAAGGTAGAATCTTTGGAAAAAGAAAAAGGAAAAGAAAGGGTACCTGAGAGAGAGAGTTTTGAATGAAATTGCTGTTGGGGGAAGAGAGGAAGAAAAGTGTGTGTGTGTGTGTGAGAGAGAGAGAGAGAGAGAGAGGATAAGCTGTAGAAGATTGAGATTGTTGTTAATCGAGTTTTTTTAAGAGTTTTACTTTATACACTATAAGTATTTCTTCATACACTATATAGTTACAGTAGAATTTTAAATTGTCCTTTTGATTACTTTGCTTAATTCAAAAAGCTTTGAAAAATATAAGGTGATTTGTTTTTTTTCTTCGGTTTCTTTCGACTCTGCTACTGTTCTCCCTTCTCCTAAGCCTCTCCATTTTCTCCCTTCTCCTAAGCCTCTCCATTTTCGAAAGGGTGGTTCTCCGACAACAAAGGCAGGCGCTCCACATTGTTGGCCGCGGGTCGTGGTTGGTATTGCTAGTGGTGGCTCCATTATCGGCGACGTGAAGAGGTAAGCATCCGTGCTGGTTCATGTTTTAGGTATATAGTGCATGGAAACGGATTTATTAATCCATAAATAGGCTACGGATCATGTAATCCGGACGGAATTAGCGAATGGCGAATGTTTTATTTTTTTGTTTCAGGGAATGGTGGATCCGTAAGGGTATGATGGATTGGCATGGTGTCCACGGATTAGCAGATCCGTAAGCTCTTTACGGATTGTGTAATCCGTAAATTACATACGGATTGTTTGATCCGAATGGAATTTACGGATTACACAATCCGTAAAGAGCTTACGGATCTTCTAATCCGTGCACACCATGGGATGCCATTACGGATCTATTAATCCGTGCACATGAGAAAAAGCCATTCCGGATCCAGTAATCCGTATGAACCCTCAGAAGCTTTAATTGTTTTTGGAATTTGGTTTAAATGAAATTAGTGCCTGTATATTAGCTGCTTCAAATGTGAATGAGTGTATATGGATGGTTTATTAGGAAAGATAAGGTACCATTGTAGACTTGGTTGTGATTTATGTGAATCATTAAATATGAATGTGTAGGAAAATAAGGTACCATTGTAGACGTGGTTGTGATTTATGTGAATGATTAAATATGAATGTGTGTATATGGACGGTTTATTAGGAAAAATAAGGTACCATTGAAGACTTGGTTGTGATTTATGTGAATGATTCAAAATAGTACATGTTTCTATCTTATATTTGAATTTCCCTTTAGCATTAAGTAAAAAAAAAACATAAAGGACAATAACATGTTGATATTGAAGAAAGACTTAGAGCAGTATAAGTTAACATTTTCATTGTGCTGTTACTTGATATTGGTTAGTTGTGTATATGCATTGAGTAGATCCATTGGTTTATGCTGGACTTATAAGCCATTTTTCATTAAGAGCTAAAGGAAATGAAAGAAATATATAGATGCATACTATGTGACCAATGGTATATATATGAGTGTTATTTGTTTGTTTTAAGTTTATGGCTGAATTGAGTAACAATTGGTACAGATTATGGCAAGAACCAGAGGCGGATTGTGTAACGCCCGGCCACTTGCAGGATCAACGACTGTCCCTACATACCAACACAAGACTTTTCAGTGTGCTTTGTCCTCACTCACACACTTCCTGAGAAACTTCCCAGGAGGTCACCCATCCCAAGATTGCTCCAAGTCAAGCACGCTTAACTGTGGAGTTCTTATGTTATGGGCTACCGAAAAGTAGATGCACCTTG
>PYAF01003543.1:1827434-1844754 GCA_007407185.1 Glycine tomentella
CTTATGAAAGTCCTGGATGGATTTCCCAGGCCAGTATATGTGATTAAGTCCTGGACGGCTATTCCCAGGCCAGTGATTATGAAAGTCCTGAGGGATTGAGTGCCTCCTGTGTGAGATGATCTCTCTCAGGCCAGTGTTTGAAAGTCCTGAGGGATTGAGTGCCTCCTGTGTGAGATGATCTCTCTCAGGCCAGTGTTTGAAAGACATGAGGGATTGAGTGCCTCCTGTGTGAGATGATCTCTCTCAGGCCAGTGTTTGGAAGTCCTAAGAGATTGAGTGCCTCCGATGTGAGATGATCTCTCTTAGGCAGGTGATTGGAAGTCCTGGTGGACGGTGCTCTCGTAGTGGATGACTTCCCAGGTAGAGAAAGTCCTGGTGGACGGTGCTCCCGTTGTGGATGACTCCCCAGGCAGAGGAAGTCCTGGTGAGGCCAGGCAGTGGACATATATGTTGTATCTCTAAGAGAGGGCTTCCTGAGGGGATGAAAGCCTAGGGCCTCTTAGATGAGCCAAACGCGAGGTGGGATGGGCCAGCCCGTTGGGTCTATATTATTTAAATATTAAATATTAAAATTAAATAATATATTTAACATATTTTGAAATAAGTATATTCTTTAAATTTATACTCTTTTAAACTCTCATAATTAACTTTTAAGTTTTAATATTAAAATGGTTATGATAATGATACTTTCAAATAGTCTTTCATTACTAGCATATTACACTTTTGGACAATTTATAACCGTAAATTTCATTTGCAAATGGTGTAATTTTGTGAATTATCACATGACATCATTTATTTAGCATTAATTTTAAATTATTTATTTTTATTTAACTTTGTGTTTTTTTTAATTATCATATTTGTATTTTTATAATTTTTTTGTATTTTATTCTTTAAATTGACTTTTTTATTTTTTTTTAATTTTTGATGCGGGCTGGCCCGCTAGCCCACTGGCCAGCATTAAAGCTGGGCGGGCTAGTATTTGTAGGCCACTTTGCAAAAGCGGGGCGGGCTCGCGGACCGGGCCGGCCCGTCCCGTTTTTTTGCGGACCGGCCCGTTTGCCATCCCTATATAAGATCGAACAAGTAGTTGAAAATTAAAATTTAAGGAATAAAGAAAAGAGAGAAATATTATATATTGGTTGGAAACCTTATTAATATTCTAACAAATACAGGTTCAAAATTTGCCCATGAAATTTTACACTGAGTATTTAGCAGAATTGTTCTGTTTACGCATCGATTCAAACAAAGTTCAATTAGTTTATAATTCAATGGATCAGTTGTATGTAAAACCAATCTATTTAAGCTTGCTTACATCAATTGTCTAAACAGTACAATTTGATTATTCAAATAACATTATACACAAAATTACTTATGCGATCAAAAAAATTAAACAAAATTACTTATACATGCGAGTCTTCTTAAAAGGTTTAAATTTTTTCAAATTTATAAAAATATTTTTTTGAAGAAAATAATTAGCGTGACTTTTTTGCAAAATGGGTCGACTCTATAATTTCTAGTTTGGATCTATTATTTTTTTTTAAAAGAATTCTATTTAAACCATAAAAATTTCACTCTAAATAAAAAATAAATTTAATTAACTCAATTCTGTTAGAACTTAAAAAATTTATTTATATAAACCGTTGAAAATAAGTTCAAGTTATGAGAATTATTTTACTTTAAATTTTTTTTTATAATTTCCAAAAAAACTACTTACCTTACGTTTTATAAAAAAAATAAAACGAAAAGTGAATTTTTGATAATCATATGCCAATAATATAACCTTTATTTGATTATAAAAAAATTCTTTTAATTTTTTTATTATATCATTGATACAAAGTATTTATTAATTTCGTTAAATATTAATTTATATTAAAAATATTAACTGATTACTTTTAATGATTTTTTAATTATATTTTTATAAGACAAATTCAGCACCATTTAATGATACACAATTCCCCACGTTTAGTAGGGGTAAACATGTCAATGCGTCAGAAGTCATGGAAATTTGAAATTCGAAAAATGACATTTAATAACCGACAGAGACGATTTTCAAAACCGAGATTTACTTCATTTCGATCCAACGGTCAGGGATACACTACGTAACTTACGCTTGACTTCGTCTTTCGTACCCTAGCCACAATTAAGCTTCTTCACACGCATTCTCTGTCTCTGTGCCTAGGGTTTCCTCATCTCCATTCTCATGCTTCTCTTTTCTTCTCTTTATTATTCATCCTACATTCCTACTCATCCAGTTGTATAGACTGTGCTCGGAATGTCCTCGTCCAGAGGAGCCGCGGGGCCGTCCTCGGAGGCGCCTCCGCCGAGGCGGATCATGCGGACTCAGACTGCTGGGAACTTGGGAGAGTCTGTTATTGACAGTGAGGTTGTGCCTTCCTCTCTGGTCGAGATTGCGCCCATTCTTCGTGTCGCTAACGAAGTTGAAAAGACTCATCCCAGGGTTGCTTATCTGTGTATGTTTCGTTTCTCTCTTCACTTTCCGTCTAAATTTCTTTACTGTTTAGCGTTTCTGTTTGCTGATCTTTTCATTGCAGGCCGTTTTTATGCCTTTGAGAAAGCTCATAGGTTGGATCCCAATTCAAGTGGTCGTGGTGTTCGCCAATTCAAAACTGCACTTCTTCAACGCCTTGAAAGAGTAACTAACCACCATTCTCAAACCGACTTTATACATTCATCACTTCAAATGCATGTCTTACTTTACACTATACTTGTCTTCTCATTCACAAAAAATTAACTTATTTTATGAATGAGAACACAAGTATAGTCCTGTGTGTTAATTTAGGTTATTTTATGCTTGGTCTCTCGCTCTCTCTCTCTCTCTCTCTCTCTTTCAATTTGTTCCACTATTGTTAGGAAAACGATCCAACTCTGAAAGGAAGGGTAAAGAAAAGTGATGCTCGCGAGATGCAGAGTTTTTATCAGCATTACTACAAAAAATATATCGAAGCTTTACAAAATGCTGCCGATAAAGCTGACCGGTAGACTCTCCAGATAATTTTCTATTTCATATGTTATCTGGCTATTGGGTGACTAATAGTTTGCCATTGTCTCCTTTCAGTGCACAGCTTACCAAGGCGTATAACACAGCTAATGTTCTTTTTGAGGTTTTGAAAGCTGTTAAAATGACACAATCTATGGAAGTTGATCGCGAGGTTATTTTCTGTGGCTCCTAAGATGTTATCTTCCTATTGGGCTCCCCTTCTATGTGAACCTTCATTATTTACGCATATTCAAATAACTTGGTAGGTTTTTACAGGCTGTTACATTACTAATACGCATGATTGATTTGCCATTGCATTGCCTTCGTTACAGATTTTGGAGACCCAAGATAAAGTTGCTGAGAAAACCGAGATCTTAGTCCCTTACAATATTCTTCCTCTTGATCCTGACAGTGCTGACCAGGCTATAATGAGATTTCCTGAGGCATGATATTTAGTTCCATACATAGTAATTCTGACCATCTTACTTTTAATGAAAATATTTTTTCATTACTCTTTTACAGATCCAAGCTGCTGTATATGCTCTTCGTAACACCAGGGGTCTTCCTTGGCCTAACGACTACAAGAAAAAAAAGGATGAAGATATCCTGGATTGGCTTGGGTCGATGTTTGGATTTCAGGTAAAACACAATAAGAAACTGTGAGGTTATTTATCTGTTTTAATATTGTATTTTTATTTCTGTTGAATTGAGCTTGTTTGCCTCCTCTCGGTTTTAATATATAGTTTTATACAATACATAATGCAGAAACACAATGTTGCAAATCAAAGAGAACATTTGATCTTACTGCTTGCTAATGTTCACATAAGACAATTTCCAAAGCCTGATCAGCAACCAAAGGTCAGCCTTTAATTAACTGATACATATTTTCAATTTTAGTGTCTGTAGAAAGCCCTGTTTATCTTTATTTAATATAAAAAGAAAAGTCAAACAGAATAAAAAAAAATGTACAAATAAAGCTTGGACATGAGCGTGCTCTGACAGAAGGTGACATTTTTGTAATTGTTAAACATATCAAGCAAAAATGAAATCAGACAAATAAAAAGCACCACCTAATCTTTTTTCCCTACTTTTCATCAATACAATAATTTGTATTATATCTGCCTGTGACTAGTATGTTTTGTTTGATTAGTTGGATGAGCGTGCTCTGACAGAAGTGATGAAGAAACTGTTCAAGAATTACAAAAAGTGGTGCAAATATTTGGGTCGGAAAAGTAGCCTTTGGTGAGTGTTTCTGTATTAATGTTGAAAGATAGATAATATACTTTAGTTACTGTCTTGCTGACTAGGAGCTCTTAGCTTTATTCTACTCATCTACAATAAAATAAATATTTATTTTTCAGTTCTCCTTATAACGTGCCTTGTGGATGCATATTGCAGGTTACCTACCATTCAGCAAGAAGTACAGCAGCGCAAACTACTAAATATGGGTCTGTATCTTCTAATATGGGGTGAAGCTGCCAACCTAAGATTCATGCCAGAATGCCTTTGTTATATATATCACCATGTATGCTTTGTAACTTGAACCAATTTATGATGTTTATTTACTTTTCCCAGAATGCTTGAATAATATTTGTTGTTTTCCATTGTTTGGATTTTAGGGATGTTTTGAATTTTGATACATTTGCAATGAAAAGCTAATTTTGGATCTACAATGACATATATGAATCCCTTACCAACCTAATTGATCCCTGCATATATGTGTGTTTGTGCATGAACTTGTTTCTATACGGTTTTCATTTTGAACAAAAATAACACTTATTCTGCTGACTTGTGCAATCTGTTGTTTCTCTTTATTCCTCTCTCCTTTGATGTGCTTGTTCCCCTTTATTCCAAACCTTTTAACATGAAAAAAATTGAATAGCCCATATTTTGTACTTTTATGCATCATAACTTTGACCAGTTGGAGTTTGACTCGTTTGATAACCCGTAGTTGCATAGACACACTATCACACAGGGTTATTAATTGCGTGATTGTACCCTTTTTTTATCAGGATTTTGCTATTTCCCCTTGTTTTTCAGAAATACATGAGGTTTCTGATTTGGGTCAAAGCTTGAATCTCACTTTTTATTTGAGACCAAAAATGTGAAGGCTGACTTGTGTTTTGTTTATGGCCACTTTCCGTCATTGTCTCTGGACAATCTGTTTATGTATCATAGCGCAACTGGTTGACATCTATTTCCTATTTGGTCTCTATTCTGTTCACAATCACATCATGCATCATAATCCTTAGATGTCTCTATTTAGTATAGCATTTTGGGGGTTGGCTGTCTTGTGCCGTGATCTAGGATTGGTAACTATGCTATCACACACACACACACACACACACATATATATTTTAAGGTAGGTAGTTCAAATTATAATGAACTGAGTCCAAATGGGATTGATGCTCTGTAAACAGTAAACAATAAGCAGAAATAGTGACCAAACTGTATTAGGGCTTTTAGTTTGTTTTCACGAAGTTAACTTGTCAGGGTTGCATAGCCATGTTTAATTTATGTTATTTTTTCAAGTCAATGTCTAATATTTGAAGTATTATTTTTTAAGTTGTATGAAGCTTATGAACAAGTTTGTTCAATTACATGTGTTAACTTTGTGACTTGATGTTCTATCTTTGGCTATGTATTTGGGAGCTGTATTCTTGCATCCTGGTTGGGAGTAGTTCCTTTACAGATTTATGTATCTATATAATGCAAAAGTTGGTTGTTTTGTGCCTTGTGATACTGATATTTTGAATTCATTGTCTTAATTATGTACACAAAACATTCTAATATCCTTACCAAATGGCTTCATAATTCTTACCAAATTATGCTTTTCAACAGTCTCTAATATTTTTATTTCTTCTATAAGAAAACTACGTATCTCATTGCCCAGAGGCTCCTCGCTATGCGAAGGTAAGGGGGAGGGATATTATACGCAACCTTACCCTTGTATATGCAAAGAGGCTGTTTCCGGATTCGAATCTATGACCAACAAGTCACCAAGGCACAACTTTATCGCTGTGTCAGGGCTCGCCCTCATTTCTTCTATAAGAAAATTAGATTAAATTTGGAAAGGATAATTTTTGTAAGAAAATAAGCAACACAAATTGAACTTATAAGAAATATTTGTGATGAGATTCCTCCATTGACTGTGGCGGTGTGTTGGATGAATATAATTAAGTCCATTTATCTGGAATAGGTATTTCGGAGAGCTGATGTTTATACTTCCTTGATGTTTAAACCTATGCAAGATGGAAATTAAAAGCATCATAATCTCTGTATGCTGCTTGACTTGCTGATATTATAAAATTAATCCATGTAAACTTCCAGCCTGGAAAGATATAATATGCTGTTTATATCTTTAATTGTTGTTTGTTGTATCATATCTTTATTGTATGTAATATCTGTCAATACATGATGTTCTTATATATAGATACTTTTGTCATGCTGTGATTTTGTCATTTTGTTTCCTGGTGTTGCATAATGACTGTTTTGGTGGCAATGCTTGTGTGTATTCTCCCTATGGTTTTGGCATTTACTTACATTGTCACCTTTGCCATGATGGTTTTATATGAATCTTTGATGGTAACTTGTTACTTTTGTTGAATATTGACTGACATGCATTTGGTTCTTTTCATTATGAATCCTGTAGATGGCTTTTGAATTGTATGGTATGCTTGCGGGTAATGTCAGTCCGATGACCGGAGAGAATGTGAAGCCAGCGTATGGAGGTGAAGAGGAGGCTTTTTTAAGGAAAGTGGTCACTCCTATCTATAACGTGATTGCTAAGGTTTTTCTCCCATTGATTACAGTCTACCCTTCTTTCTTTTTTGTTTGTGGCCATCACACCCATATATCATTTTTCACATTGATGATATGAAAATAAATTGATATTTTCTTGCTCAAAAGGAAGCTGCACGTAGCAAAAAGGGAAGGTCAAAGCATTCACAATGGAGAAACTATGACGATTTAAATGAATATTTCTGGTATAATCAATGATTAAAATTTTCTCTTCTATTCATTGTCATACCTGTCAATGAGTTAATTTTTAACAACATAATTGTAGGTCTGCTGATTGTTTTCGGGTAGGTTGGCCAATGCGTGCTGATGCTGATTTCTTTTGCCTGCCAGCCGAAAAGCTGGTTTTTGATAAATCAAATGTAAGAATTTATTATCAATTTTTGTGTTCATTAAAAATTTGATAATAGCTGCAAGGCTTCTGGTTTTATTGCTCACTTTGAATTTTTATATGGCTCTGGATCATTTTTAGATAGTTATTACTATTTTTTGGATAAAATAATAATTCATTAAGAAAGAAGAGAAGTAGAACAGGCAAATATGGTGATGGTTGTGAAACCCCTATTTCAAGAGACTGAAAATGAAACTAAACCCTAATCCCAAATAATCAAATAGGGTGTATTTAGTAGTGCTCCTTATGTTCCTTTTATTTTAAAATTTAAGTTTATCTATGTTTTCAATTTTTTGATAAGAGTCTTTGAAAGAAAAGTAAAAAAAAAAAAAAAATGAATTGCTGAATTGTGTGATATTTATCAGAGACTGTCCATGCATTGCAAGATTCAGAATCATCCATGATTGATGATTCATCACATACAAATTTATGGTTAGCCAATTACATTAAATCATGTAATTTGAAACATAAATCATTAGATTCTGATAACTACGCTCCACAGTGTGCTGGGATAATGATTTTCTGTGTGGATGTAGTATAAAGTCGGCCTTGCTTTTATTTGATTATCTATTAGCTAGGTAGTCAATTGCCCTGCTATCACAGCAAATCTTGGGATGCAGTTGTGGAATTTGAATAGGTGCGAAACAAAAGTGTGTTGTGACTGCAGCTCTGCCGCCACTGGAAAAGTTGGGTGGAGCAGATGCTTTTCTGGGGAGGAGTGTAATTTTCTTACTTTCCTGGCTAGGCAGAAAAAGTTGAAGAGAAAAATTAGGTGGCTGCTGATGGGAGAAAGGCTAGGTTTCTTACTTTCATTTGCTTTTTGGATCAGAGTGGGTATTGGACTTGCACCTTTAATTGGCCTCTCTCCAACACAAACAATGTTAATAAAATATAAATTCTATTTTTGCCGCGGAAGGTTTTTCCCCCGTTTTTTTATAATTAATCATATATATTATTTTGGCCAGATAGTGGGTGGCATGATAGGCCTAACAACAGTTGCTAAGATAAGCTTTAATCATATATATTATTTTTTTTATAATTAATCATAATATCATATACAGATGCTGTATTATAGAGATGTCATTACAATAAAATACTAATGAGAGGATATTTTGTTTCCTCAAAATCAGATCCTACTTTCCTACTATATTATTTTATCTTAATTTTCAACACTCCCCTTCAAGCTGAAGCTTACTAAGCTTTCAACTTGTTACAAGAAAATTTATTCCCAACTAATAAATTAAAAACCCATAAAAATGGAGTTCCATCAAAAACCGATGGTTTGAAAGACAACTCAGGGATGTTGGTGAAGTCAGGGAGTATTGCTAGAAAAATAACATTGCCAGAGAGCTGAATGACCATCAGCCTAAGAAAATTATGGCAAGCAAAGCAAGTTTTGACCTTCTTAAGAACCACATTTGGAAGCTTCAAATCAATATTAGTGGAGACCAAAATTATTTAAACATGAAAAAGAGGAAATCATCATAAATAGCCATGGTGCTGAGCAAAAAAAAAATCATAAATAGCCATGGACAAGGAAAACAATGGTAGAGATGCACAACCAATGAAGCACAAAAGTCATTGAAAAAACATGCCAGAAAAGGACAATAGTAGGATAGGTGACCAGAAAGTTCTTCGCTGAAAATGAGCGTTGAGCAGAAGGCTGTTGCCGAAAAACAAGCCAGAAAAGGATGGCAACAAGATAGGTGACTAGAAAGTTCTTAGTTGGAATCATTGGTGAGCAGGTGGTGGCCAAAAAACATGTCAGATATGGACAATGGAAGGATTGGCAACCAGAAAAATGTTATTCGAAAAATGAGCGGCGAGTAAAAGGGGTCCATCGGGACAGGGGGTACCTAGTGTTGGTACCGAGCAATCGCACAACAATCGAGAAAAATAGAAAGAGAGAAAAAGAAGAAAAAATAACAGTGTTTACTCTGGTTCACCCAATGTGAGCTACATCCAACTTTTCTCTATATTCTCTTCACACACTTGTTACAATGCACTCAGATTACAAGGAAATATATAGGCTTAAAAACCCTAAGCACCATAGCTATTCATGGGCTCAAGCCCAAACTACAAATAATAAACCCCAGCCAACAACGATACCAGGCCTCTGCGAGGGGCTTATCTTCTGAAGGTGAAGTATGAGTCATACCCAATATGAGTCATACCCAACACCTAGTGAGACAGGATTTTCATAATACCTCTGTCAGGCTCTAATACCATCTTAGTAAGTGAGTTATGGATCTAACTCAATCCTACAAAATTAGCTCGTAAGGTGAAAGGCTGCCCCCCCACCCACTTATATACACTATTTTGGTCTCATCACTAGTGTGGGATATCCAACACCCCCCCTCACATAGAGAGGACTGGATATTTTGAGCGTGAAGTTTGTATCTTGGACATATGCGGGTGGTCCGATAGCGGCCCAATAGCGAGTGACATGATAGGCCCAACAACAATCACTATGATAGGCTTTGATACCATGATCAACACTATATATTGTATTATACTTTTTCTTTTGTTTCTATGTAGAAGAGTTTTCCATATCTAAGAATAATTGTATTGAGTTGAGGTGCCTTTGTTGTTAATGCTGTTTTGGCAATTGGTAGATATTATGTGGTTTCAGGTCTTTTGATGAAGTCAAGCATTTTGGACAAAGCCCAAATTATTTTGCACTTTATGTTCCAGACGGTCCCTTTTTAATTTTTTTCCTCTTCATTTTCCCCTCCTTCTTTCACCCTTCTTTTCTTTTCTTTTATTTATTTTTCTTTTATCTTATTTTCCCTTTTTCTTCCCCTCTTTTTTTTTCAACTTCCTCTTATCTATCATTTGGTTCATCTATCACCGACCCCCATTAACTTGGGTTAAAGGTGCTGTTGATGTTGACATTCATAAATGAAATGTGTATGTCAGGATCAATTGTGATCTTACAAAACATTTGAGAACTCAATTGATCACATTAGATCATGAGTTGTGGAAAGATGTACTTTTCATTGACCATATTGTAGCTTTAAACTCTCTCCTGATTATACAAGGCTCTTTCACTTTATCCTCACTTGTAAGATTGGTTTTTGTTAGATGCTTATATATAATTTAGGTATCAGAACAGAAATTTCATAAACAAATTTCCTTGTATGCTGTTCTTTGGATAGGTAATGATAATTTATGCAATGATATGTTGGTTAGACAAGTCTTTTTTTCCCCCCAATCAAGAAATAAAATGATATGCATTTGCTCTATGTTTGGAATGTTTATAGTCACATTTTATATATACCACTGCATCTTAAGCCTTGCTGAAATCTACAGGATGACAAGCCGCCTAGCAGAGACAGATGGATTGGAAAAGTGAATTTTGTTGAGATTAGATCATTTTGCCATATGTTTAGAAGTTTTGATCGAATGTGGAGTTTTTTCATTCTGGGTTTACAGGTATTAAATATTTTCTGCACTTTGTTGCCCTGATGCCCTTCTTCTTTGTTAGCATTTTTTTTCCCTTTTCATGCTTTTTAGAATAGAGTCTACCTCTGAAAATGGTTAATTTTTCATTAGGCTATGATTATTGTTGCTTGGAATGGATCTGGGGATCCCAGTGCAATATTTAATGGTCATGTGTTCAAGAAGGTGTTGAGTGTGTTTATAACAGCAGCAATATTGAAGTTTGCGCAAGGTAGGTTATAGCCAAATTTATTTGCATCTATATTCAATTTCCAATTATGGTCTGGTAGCTTACCTTGCTACTCTGATATTATGCCTTATCCTTTCTGCATTTAGTCAATTGTTTCTGTGTTAATTTGTTATCTTATTTGCCATTTTGACCTCCTACATTTTACATTTGTGAAAGCTATAGCTGCCTTAGTAAGATTGAATTAGTGTAAGTTTATAGTTTTTCTGATATCTTATAATTGCCAGCCTCGATTGTATTTTGGTAGGGGAATGCATGAGAGCGCATTTTCCCTTTTCAAGTAAGAATATAAGTTGAATAGTTTCTATTTCATTTCAAGATAGGTGGAACTGTTTTACAAGAGAGCAGACAGAGGCAATCTGAGAAAGAAAACAAGTAGAATTGACAAATAATAGGTAGAAGCCTTGGATGGAAGTATTTGGTCCTCATGCATGTGGAGTTTGAGTTTATGGTAGGAGGGATGTTCTTATAGGAGTGCTATAGGTTTCTTATAAGAATGCACTTGCATGTCTCGTATCATATCTGGTTTTCCAAGTAAATTGAGACAATTCAGCTTGAAAACCTTAATGGGCTCGTTTGATTTAAAGTTGGGTATAATTGATTTTGATAGAATGAACTTGACCTGTTGAACACGTGAACATATTGAGTTGTTGACTTGTTTGACTGGATTAATCTTAATTATAGATTCTCTATCAGAACATGTGCAGTGCGGCAGTTTGAGGAATTGATTTTATGTGTTAGCCTAACAGGCACTGTGACTTTGAAATGGTCCATCATTCTCTCTATTCATTATGTGTTGTCTTGTTAGAGATTTGGATCTCTGTCACTCAATAGTATCCTGTTCCCGTGTAACTTCTCAAGTGTGGTTGGAATGTTCATTTACTTTGTCATAATTTCAATGCTTTGTTAAATTAATGACTTGTTTAAGTACTGTGGCAAATTGAAGGTACAGCGTTCTAGACGCCAAAGTTCATTGTGGGAAGCTATTAGCATGCCTTGTTTACTTGGCTGAGCAATTTATATAATGTGTTAAGATTTGGTTTGATTTGAAAATGAAAATGAGTTTTAAGAAGTCAATATCTATTTCTTTAATTTTTTTTTTTATATTTTTTCTTCCTGTTGGATATGTATATTATAGAAATAGAAATAGGAATATTTTGTCACTTCATAAAGTGGTGTTACTCATGTTAATCGTTTCTCTTCCACTTGGACAGCCATTCTAAATGTGATCCTAAGTTGGAAAGCACAACAGAGTATGTCGCTGTATGTTAAGATACATTCTAAAAGTTGTTTCAGCTGCAGCATGGGTGATTGTTCTCTCAGTTACTTATGCGTATACTTGGGATAATCCTCCTGGGTTTGCTCAAACCATTAAAAGTTGGTTTGGAAGTGGTGGTTCAAGTGCTCCTTCATTGTTTATTCTGGCTGTTGTCGTTTACCTGTCACCAAATATGCTTGCTGCGATATTCTTTCTGATCCCTTTTATTCGTCGTCATCTCGAAAGGTCGAACTATAGGATTGTAATGCTAATGATGTGGTGGTCACAGGTAGGCAGTAATGAAACCCTTTTATTTTACTATAGTCATTTGGATTTCTCCTTATTCATGTCAGTATTCTCACTTGGCATTTTAGCCTATATCTCCGCTTTCGTTTTTTTTTTTTTGTTTGGTACATCTATGAGCTTGTGTCATTTGACATATTTAGATTCTAATAACTTTTTCTGATGTCTTATAATTGCCAGCCTCGATTGTATGTTGGTAGGGGAATGCATGAGAGCACATTTTCCCTTTTCAAGTAAGAATATAAGTTGAATAGTTTCTATTTCATTTCATGTGAATGGTATAATATTCCTTGCATTTGATATTAATGTGTCATTGTTTATAATGTCAGATACACAATGTTTTGGTTCTTGCTCATAATTACGAAGTTGGCTTTCAGTTACTATATAGAGGTGATGCATTTTCACTTTTTATCACTTGGTAGTTGGTATAATCTATCCTTTCTTTCAGATGACTCTGATAGTCATTTGCCTTTTCATGTTAAGTTCCGCAATTTCACAATGATGGTTATAAATAAATTTAACTTTTTTTGGTTTCTTAATTTAAATCCCTTAATCTCAATGATACAACAGTTATTGAATTGTAATTTTGTATTTTTATGAACGAACTTTAATTGGTTTTTTTAGCTGTCTTCTGTAATAATCAATGAATTTTATTTGTTCTTACTCTCTGTGTTGCATTAATGAAACATCATGGGGCAATACCTATACATTGTTTCTTTAGAATAATCAATTCATTTTATTCTATTTTTGTTTAGCAGGATCTCTTATCCTTCAGCTTCAGATCTTCGCCTTTTATCTTGAGGGATTTCTTCTTATACCATTTTTTTACTTGTTTTAACCTTCTTTCATTCTTTCTGTAGATAAAACCTCTGGTGGGATCTACGAAAGCTATAATGAGTGTAAAAATCATAACCTTCCAGTGGCTTGAATTCTTTCCTCATGGTAGTAAGCTTGAATGTTCGTACTTTCATATTAATTCATTTTTTCTGAGAAAATTTTGTAAGTGGTTGTGCGTTTGGCAGCTAGGAACAATATTGGCGTTGTAATTGCACTTTGGGCTCCAATTATTCTGGTATGCATTTGTAATTTATGTTGTTTACATTCTATTTTTAACATCAGTAGTATAATAGTATAACTTTTTTTTTCAAGGTATATTTTATGGATACCCAAATTTGGTATGCCATATTCTCAACATTATTTGGTGGTGTTTATGGTGCCTTTCGTCGGCTTGGGGAGGTTAGTAGATTGTCCACACTCCCATTGTCGCTTATATTGTGATTTTTTGGATTGTTCATTTTTGTTCTCAATTCATTATTTTTATTTATTTTTACATGATTTGGTGGGAAATCTAAACATATTTAGAGTATGTTAGGATGAAGCATTTAAATTGGGGAAAGTAATTTAAACAAGAATTTAAAATTTTTTAAGATAAAATTTCATGTTTGGATATTTTATTTGGAAAATTTCAAAATTTAAGGAATTTTAAAGGGGAATTCAGTTAGCTAAAATTAAGGGATTTTAATTTCCCAACTAAAAACAGAGAATTTCAAAATTCTCTCGCTCTCCGTCTCCGTTCCTAATACTCTCTCTCTCGCTCTCTGCACTCTCATACTCTCGCTCTCTCTCCCTCGCTCAGATTCTCGCTCTCTCTCCCTCGCTCAGATTCTCGCTCTCCCTCTCTCTCGTTCGTTCCTCTCTCAACCAAATCGTGCATCCTCATTCTCGCTGAGGTAATATTTCATTCACTCTTTGTTCTTCTTTTCTTTGTTTTTGTTTTTGTTCTTTCTCATTCTCACATTTCCTAAGTTGTTTTCATTTTTATTCTCATTCTCTTTTTTCCTTTCAGAGTTTGTTATTTCTCTCCGTTCAGACTTCGCTTTCTCTCTCACGGTGGTTTGTAACAGGTTCGTCACCAGTCTCGCGATCTAGGTTTTGTTCTTTGTTTCATCAATTTGTGTTTCGAGTTTGAATCGACAATTTGTGTTTCGAGTTTTGTATGTGACCTGTTTGTTTTGACTGAGGTTATTTTCTTCTAGCTCCTCAAACCCCTTTTATTATCCATTTCTACTTTAAAATAGAAACCCCTTTTATCGAGCTTTTCCAGGAGAGAGAGATAGAGATTAGCTAGCACTAGTTTTTAGCAGAGAGAGATTTTCTTATGATCATTTAGATGCAGTGGAGATTTGAAGTAGGATTAAGGTTGCAGTGCTTACTTTAATTTTTAGCAGAGACCTGTTGTTTTAGCATGCTCAGATTGGAAATTTTCCTTGTTTTGGAAATATCTTTTTCTAGATTGTTTTAATTTACTTTATTATCTATATAATGTAATTGTGTAGGGGTTGGTTTCTTTGATCAGTTTAATATAGGTTTCTAATTATATTATTTTTCTTATGGTTAATTATGTGTTTGTGTTTGTTGTAATTGGAAATTTGGAATCAATTTGTGGGGATGAGAAGGATATGCTGTGAAACTAGGTAGTCGTACAAGAGTTAATGACAATTCAATATTTAAACATTGCATGAGGTCCTGTGACTGGGTTGCAGGCTTGCAGCTGGTTGGGAGTGTTGTGTTTTTTTTTTTTACCAGCAAAAATAAGTATATATATATGAAAATTCTGCATTACAAGAGGTATTGCAAAAAGTCAATAGAAGTCGAAACAGAACAAAGGAGGTTACAAACATGAAAGCATGGAGGAAACCTCAAAAGTTCTGCCATATGACTAAGATAGCAAAAAATACATCATAGTTCTACCCTCCCCTAATTACAAAAGCCTCCCCCATATTAGACGACCAAAAGTTGAAAGGTTGAGAAGCTTAATCCCCGATTAATTAACCGTCTTTTACATTGACCTACCGTAGACAAATAGGTTCACAATTTAAATTGGGGATTGATCTCTTCCAATTTAAGGTGAATTGATTAGTGTAGTATGTAAAGTTTCAGGTGAATTGATCTCTTCCCCAAAGACAAGGTGACAAATATAAAGCATTGGATATTGGATATACATGTACCATCAACTGGAATGTATAGTTGTTGTCATGAACTGGAATGGTCATTTTTCAAACTGCATAACCTTTTTGCTGAAAATACAAGATTGCACACATCCTATTTTTCTAGCAAATTTAGCTCCTTGAATGTGATCTAGTTTCAGAATTGGCTTCAAGTTTCTTTATCCTCGTGGGAGACTGAACCAACATCTCTTTTACAAGGAAACCATCATCCTTTTTCAAATTCATTACTGGACAACCATTCTCAAAAGACTGCACCATGCTTCTCAACTTGTCCATTAGTATAGTGGACAAGTTTTCCCTTTCTGATGACAGTCTCGTGGCACTATCAAGTAAATTTCTATTCTCCATCTTGAGTCTCTGAAGCAAAGCATCTGATTTTCTTAGCTTAGTCTCCATTTTCTACTTCAGTATCCAATGCAAGTTGCTCTAATTGGCTCCACTTTTCCTCCTGCAATTTCAGTTTCTGCTGTATAGCATTAAACAGTTCTTTTATATTTAGGCCTCCCAAGGATATTCCTTACCGGTGCTTAGAGGAACCACTTCTTTTTTATTTTGCAAACAAAAGAAATTAAAATGTACTAAATAGCTACTTAACTCCACTAAGGATATTCCTTACCGGCTCTTAGTTGACACGATATTAGCCTGGTTCATCATGCCAAATAGCTACTTAACTCCACTAAGGGCCACGTTTCAAACACTTGGTGTTTACTATTTTACTCTTCGCTCATTTCTCATCTCAAAATAATATAAATAGCTCCCATCACCCTCATTCCCATCTATCTCTCACAACTCTCTCATTTTGTAACTCCCCTAGTTTGTTACAAATATTTGTCCATAGTGTGTGGTGAAACCAGTCATGGGAATTCAGGAGAGAAAGAAGGTGAAGAAACCAGCACAAGCCAGAAAGCTTTATGAGGAAGAGAATTGGTTATCTGGCTTGCCATATTCTTTGGACAATTACCTCATCAAACCTTAATTAGTGTTTGAAATTGTTAGAATTTGGGTTTATGGTTAACTCAATTCCGATTAAGGTAAGGCTATCCCAAACGTTATATGAAGACAACATTGAATATATTTATAGTTGATAGGAGATCTCAATATACCCCATAATAAGAGTTAATTATTTAAATTTAATCAAGATTTTGGAATTTTATAATTTTTATTTAATTCAATTCTTACATTAAGTTAATATATTTATTAGAAAATTATAGTTTGTTTCTTTGTTATTGGACAACTAAGGTTAATCATAATAAATTACTTTACCACTAACATCATAAATAAAATATTTTTAGTTATCATAGAAATAAAAATTATAATTAACTTATAAAAATAATTTGTTACAACAAAATTTTAAATTATTTATTCATTATATCATAATGTAAATTAGTTTTTATTTTATTTTTTTTATGATAGAAACTATAATTATCATTTATGAAAAATTATTATTCGTTGGACCATCATGAACAAATCGTTACGAATTTTTTTTTTTAAAATGTTTAACACAATCACATATAAAAAAATCAACAACATTTATTTTATTAAATATATTATTTGTTTTTAAATTTTCATCATATAAAATAGTGGGTAAATAACAATAGAATGAAATGGTGACATTTTAAAAAATAAAAAAAAGTTATAGTTTTATTATTTAAAATTATTGTAAGAAAATAATTTATAAATACTAAAAATTTTAAAGTTATAGTTATAGTTTTGTTTTAAATATTAAAAATAATTTATAAAAAAAATTGTTACAAGAAAATTTTAATTTAGTTATTCACTATATTATAATTTAAATCAGTTTTAATTTTATTTTTTATATTAAAAATTACAATAATCATTTATAGGAAATGGTTATTCTCTATGTCTTTATAAGTGA
>PYAF01003543.1:1850735-1861521 GCA_007407185.1 Glycine tomentella
TGAGCCCAAAAACCAATGGTATTTACGACGTGCAGAAAGTAAGCCATCCTGTATCACTGCTGGGGGGAGAGTCAAATACACTACACCTAAATCCATATCAATGGAACAAACTAAGACTTCAGTTGATTTGAGCAGGAGGCGACTAGAGGGTGGTGAGATCGCAGCTAGGTTAAAATGAGAAATGGCAAACTGCGGATCTGAAATAAGAGAAAACCATGCTTTACATACACACTTGAAACGAATCAGAGATACCACCGACAATCTCAGCAGAATCTGCTCAATCAATTCGGGAGGGATATAGAGATTGTTCATCTTGCTCTTATGCATGTGGAGCCGTAGAAGCTGAGACTGAAAGTGAGAGTGATAAATAACATAAATAAGGTGGTAATGGAAATTTTTGTGAAATTTATATTGTTAGTTGACGAGTTGGGCCAGAGACTCTTTATTTATTCTTGTCACATCATGAAATCCTTAACTTCCTATAACTTGTTTAATCCTATACAGGCATTAGAACTACTTATTCTAGTTTCAAAATAAATGCCTCGACGGCTTATCATTTTGAATTTACTTTTCCCAATCCATGCTGCTAAATATAGGCAAGCTACTTTCAGACAAGAGTCATTCAAATTTTCAGTCCAGTAACAATAAGGAAAATATGAGGAACTGCAACATTAGAAAGCACCTCCACATAATGCATGTGAGCAATTAGTGACAGCAACCTAATTTTTGGATAAGTCCACAAATGATCAATCACACAACAAAGCCCACAAAGAGAAATTCTGCTTCAAGGATAGGATTTATATATATATATATATATATATATATATGTATGTATGTATGTGTGTGTGTGGCATTGATCAAGTATATATCTTAGCTCTGTAATTATACCCTCACTTGTAACAATATGGCATGATTGGCATCAGTTCTGATTTATGAGTCTTTTCCAATTCCACCTAACCGCCTTATGAGTTATGAGTGCATCTGCATTCCACCACACTTAAAACCTATGCTTGGGATTCCAATAATTAACCCCAATATATTGAGTTGTTTTTTAGAACAGAGATATCTTTCGTGGGAAGCAATTTTGTTTAAGTCTTGTAAGCAACAAACTCTCCAATATGAGATATTGCATAACTAAGGTTAGCAGTAACTGTTATATAGTGCCGAAGGCCTAAAAGCCACATATAAGGGTATTATAAGATTTACTATATCCTGCTCATTTGATGAAACAATTAGAGAATGATGATATTCCTTGAATTGATGTAACTCTCAAGGCAGCAATCCACACTCAATTTTAGCAAGGAGTGATCAGTATTCATGATTAAAGTTATAAAGTTGATTTAGTAATTAAAGAAAAATACAAGATATGAGAAGTCATGAGTTCAAATCCTTCTTACCAAGGAAAATTACAATTTTCAGCGCCAACTCGATCATCAACAGCAAAGATCAAAACTGGTCAGGTCTGGAGCAAGGTTGTTAAATCGGCGAGTTAACTCGGTAAAATCGTCTGAGTTAACGATTCTGCACACCAAACCGAGTTGACTCGGTAGTAAACTCGGAAATGAGTGTAAACTCGCGAGTCAACTCGGTAAACTCGATTAAATCGCCGAGTTGACTCAGTGAGTATTTAAAAAAAAAAAAAAAGTTTCGAAACCCACAGTGATTTAGGCCATTCTCGAGCTTCTCATCTTCTCCCTCTCGTCGCGGCGGTCGCGCTCCATGCATGGAGGTTTGGCCACCATTCCCGCATCGAAAACCGTTTGGAGGCAGGGGCATATGTATATATGAGGGTGGGCAGCACTGCAAAATGGAAACAAAAAGAAAAATGGTGCAACACTGCAAAGGGAAGGAGAAAATAAGAGAAGAACACTGCAAAGAGAAGAGAAAAGAAGAGAAGAAGAGAAGAGAAAAGAAGAGAAGAAGAGAAGTTGCAGCAGCAGCCAATGAAGAAAAGAAGAAGAGGAGATACGGCGCAGCAGCACAGGAGAAAACGAAGAATATAAGGCATTAAGGCTAGGTTTCCTTGTTTTTGGCCTAATTTGCTTTATGTAACCACATTTTTTCTTTCTGCAGTGTCATAAAACATTTTTGAAATGGACTTTTCCGCTTTTGACTTTTAGTTTATGCCTTGAAGTAAACTCTTATATATAATTTACGTTTCTACGGTTTTACGATTTAGCTCATTCGACCGATTCTACGTAGACTCTACGATTTAACAACCTTGGTCTGGAGGGTGTCATGCGACTAAACTCTAGAATTTCTTTCCAACGTAATACACAAAACAACTGTAAATAGTAAATTAAAATAAAAATTATAAGCAAAACTTTGAAAAAGTATAACAAATCTGTATAAATTTTGAACAATGTAATGCCCATTTAAATATACCAAAAGGAAAATGATAAAATCTAGTACACACCTGTCAAATTATTAAGCCTGTCATCACTTATCCTGCAAGAATCCCGATTCAAATACTCCAAAATTGTTAAACCTGCAAAAAGAAAAAAAAAAAGATTAATGAAATGCAGGATAATTGGAAAAATAGAACAGTGACCAAGCCATGCAAACCAAAAGAAAAAACCCATACCTGAAGTAGAAGGAGAAGTGCTCCTTTGCGAAGGCGGCTTAGCTAACCTTGGCCATGTGATCAAGAATGGTACGATCAAGATGGACGAGAAGAAAGTTCAGGCTTATCAGAGAGTGGGAGCCTCCTACCAAGGTATCTGAGTGACGCACGCATTTTGGATTTGGGGGCGAACTCAGAGAAGATGGAGAAGAGAGAAGAGAGAGCTGAAGAAACGTGGATGGAGACGTGACTCGTGAGGGCTGAGCCGCAGTGGTGAAGAAGAGAGAGCGCGGAGAAGGAGAAAGAAACAAGAAAGAGAGGTATGAGCGGAGAAGGCGAAAAGGTTCTGGAGGGAGGTTGGTTGGCGCGTGAACCGTTGAAGGAGAAATAAAATTTGATTGCTTAAAAAATAATTTATATTATCATTATTTTTTTTGTTACAATATTATCATTAATTTGATTGCTTAAAAAAAGCTAATATCTATATACTTCCTCTATTCATTATTATAAATCAATTTTAACTATTTCACATAGGCTAAGTTCATTTACATTAGCTTAACTAATAGTCTTAATTTTGAAAGAAAAAAAAAATCTGAACTTTCTCAAAGTACCTTTATTTGAAAATCCCATCAATTCTATTAATCTTTTCTATCCACCTTGATTATTATCTTTCCAATACGGCGTTAATTTCTCTCTCCACCTTAATTATGGTCTTTCTAATACTTCGTTAATTTCTAGGGATGGCAAACGGGCCGATCCGCCCCCGCAAAAAAATGGGGCGGTCCCGTTTTTGCAAAGTGGACTACAAATGCTAGCCCGCCCCGCTTTAATGCGGGCCAGCGGGCTAGTAGGCCAGCCCGCATCAAAAATTAAAAAAAATAAAAAAGTCAATTTAAAAAATAAAATACAAAAAAATTATAAAAAATACAAATATGATAATTAAAAAACACAAAGTTAAATAAAAGTAAATAATTCAAAATTAATGCTAAATAAATGATGTTATGTGATAATTCACAAAATTACACGATTTGCAAATGAAAATTACGGTTATAAACGGTGCAAAAGTGTATTATGCTAGTAATGAAAGACTATTTGAAAGTATCATTATCATAATCATTTTAATATTAAAACTTAGAAGTTAATTATGAGAGTGCAAAAGAGTATAAATTTAAAGAATATACCTATTTCAAAATATATTAAATATATTTATTTAATTTTAATATTTAATATTTAAATAATATAGGCCCAGCGGGCTGGCCCGCCCCGCCCCGCGTTTGGCTCGCAATTTTGCGGACCGGGCTGGTCCATCCCGCTTTTGATTTGAGGGTTGATATTATCAACCCAGCCCACATTTTTTTGCAGACTAAGCGGGCCGGTCCGGCGGGCCAAACCCGTTTTGCCATCCCTATTAATTTCAATATGCTAGTAACTATTGATATACTCCAATGTTATTGGAAAAGTGAAAAACTTGTAGGTAAGTGTAGAGTAAAGTAATTAAACATGATGTAATTAGAGACTAAGGGTAAGCTTGGGGAAAAAATCATGTTTCATATATTTTATGTAGTGACTTATATGAAAGAAAGACACTAGTTTCGAGAATGACTTATAAAAGAGAATAGACTGCTTTTCCTTGAACCCTATGTATCCTTGTCTCGTAGCTTTTATTGTTGTACAATGCATTAACGAATTCTTTTTTATTTGATCATTTACAAAAAAAAAAGGTGGAAATTGACGTTGAGAGTTTTGTTAAGTCGTTTAGGCCTGACATTATGGAGGCTGTGTATGCTTGGGCGAAAGGTTCAAAGTTCTATGAGATCATGGAAATCACTCAAGTCTTTGAAGATAGCTTGATTAGAGCAATTAGACGACTTGAGGAAGTTCTTCAGCAGTTAATAGAAGCAGCTAAGTCAATTGGGGAAACTCAACTTGAAGCAAAGTTTGAAGAAGCTGTGTCCAAGATCAAGAGGGACATTGTCTTTGTTGCATCCCTGTATTTGTAGTTCCTTCTAGAGATTATTTATTTTGAAAAGGACACAGACACACAGTTATGAGAAGCAAATGTGGAGAATCGTGTGGAAGGACACCTACTACATGAAATGACCCTTGCTTCTCCCCTTTGATTTTGATCTTCACTAACACCTAGAAACATATAAAACCATTGTACTATTATTACAAGAGTTTAAATGAGCAAGAAATCAACCTTCAAATTACAGATTGCTTAGTTCAATTGTCCGATGTTGAGCCATGTCAAATTAGGGACAAGGTTCCTTTAAATGAGTAATTCACTTCAGATGATAAAATAAGTAATTTTTGTAACTTTTTTTTTGTCAATTCTAATTTTAGTTGTTAATAAAAAAATAAATTGAAGATTGAAATTATATATTTTATGATAATGATATAATATGAAATTATTTTAGTTTGAAATTTGGTTAATATTTTAGAATCAAGTCAATCAATTTTTATCATGTAAAATTTATTTTTAAGGTCATTTTTTATTTTCTAAATTCATTTAAAATATTTAAAATTATATATACAAATTAAAAAACAAAATCAATATAAAAATTTTGATGCATTGAATTTTTTAAAAAAATAGAGTTAAATAAAATCAAGTAAAAATTTCAATAGTTGATAAATGTGACAATTTTATAACAATGCCTATTTATATGTAAATATATGCAGTTTTTTTTTCTTTCTATTTGCTGTTATATCTAATAGTTAAAAAAAAAACTCAAATTTGAGTATAATTTTTATGTTATAATTATAAAAACATTTCTCTATATACTTAAAGGAGTTTGCTAATGCACAAATATCTATTTTTTCAATTAGTGTGCATCACTAACCTACAAAAAATTTAGACCAAAAGATTAATCTAACTCTTTTATTGTAGTTGCTTTATTTAAGAACATAATAATAACAGTTTATTACTTTTTTTAAAAAAACAAAAATTTCATTTTTCTTTCCTCTTCCTCAGGCCTAATTTCTCTCTCATCTCCCATCTTTCACGCAATCACACCCAACATTTTAACTCTGCAAAACGAAAAACATTAGCTTCACTGATAATAGAAAACAAATAACAAAATAGTATTTAAATTTGAGAAATTAAAAAATAGTATGGAGTTGATTGCTTTTGGTTCAACTGCTTCGTGGGATTTGCCAGTGCAGGTTCAACGTTTTGAAAAGTGGGTAAAAATTAAGAGAGAGAAATAAGTGGAACATGAGTAATGAGTTTTTATTATTACTTTTTTAAAAGAAACTAAACTTAAATTACTATAACATCCTTAAATTAAATTTATTAAAAGAAAGACTTAGATTGGTTTTATGGATTATTTTTTTGTGTAAATTGCTAATGCACAACGACTAAAAAATAGGTATGTGCGGATTAACAACTCTCATACTTAAAACTCTTAAATTTATTACTTTTTAGGTTTGTTGTTTTAAACCTTCTTTTTTTGTGCACGAATCATTTCTTTAAAGCTAATTGAAATTATTAAAAATTAAGAAGTCACATTGTTTTCTAAATTTTTAGTAATTTCAATTAGTTTATGATCATACAAGTATTCGATTCAAATTTTTCCTAACACAAGACATCTAAATTAGGCTTGTGTTGTGAATGACGAGAATAGGAATGGCAAACAAATCCACACCCATAACTATTCGTAAATAAATTCGGTCATCAATAGATGATTGATGCTTTAAATAGATACCTGTTACCCATGTATCATAGTATCCGATGATACTCGCTACCCGTGAAGTTTAAAAAAATACCTTTATACATATTATCAAGGTAAAAAACCCTAAATCTAATTTCCATATTGCCTCACGCCCTCATAGCGCATCACCCTGATTTTATTTTCTTTGAACTTATGCTTTTGAGATACTGTAATTTAATTATGTTGTCCTGTTTCGTTTTTGCTCTTGATTTTCAATTCACTTGTTTTGCTTGACGTTGAAAATCAACTTTTTTTAATAATTTAAAAGAAAATGAAGTATCCACGGGTATTCATGGATACCTGAAGGTATAAAATAAAATCCACAAATATTTTTCAAATGGGTATCCGACATATAAATGGGCGAGCACGGGTCTTAAAATCCTACTCATTGTCATTCCTAGATGATAATATAATACATTTGAACTGATTGGGTTTGACGAATATATGACTATGAACAATATTTTAAAAACTGAGCAAGTTATCGACTTAGTCAAGACAATGAGTAATCAATCAAACCCGTGAATAACTAATTGAACAGCATGATATGATTTCTACTAAATTTAAAATTTTCAATCTTAAAAATAGCCCCAAAAAAATCACATTACAAATTAATATAATTCCACAAACTCATTCTTATTAAGTTTAATGTCGCAATAGCCAAACAAATCCAAGACTTAGTAGGCTTACCTATTTAGGTCAAGCACATTAAGAAGATTCGATTCTGATTAGAATTTCCAAACACAATCAACTCTATTAATTCATTGTTAAAAGAATTCGAAAATGCAAACAGGCCTTGTAATGATGAATTTTACGGATTACCTTCTTCAACAATGGCTGCGCTGCTGGATCTCTACCTTCTATCGACAAACCACACCAACGGAACAAGAAAAGGATGTGCTAGCTAGGGTTGCCACTGTCAAGTGTTGATTGAATTAAACTAAAACTAAAAACACACTAAGCTTAGTCATATTTATGGCCATTTTCGTCTTTCAATAAACTTATAAATTTATTATAAATAATAATAATAACTTTTATATTTACTTTAATTAATTTGTCATAGTTCTTAAAAACTTTTTGAAGAGCCTAAAGCCTTTTTTTTATACGGAAAAAAAAAATTAACCTAATCTGATCCTCATGTACGATAAACGGCCAATATTCCTAATAAGTAAAAAGTGACTAATTCTATTTTTATCCCCAAGTACATATAAAATTTGAAAAAAATCATAAAAACTTATCACTTTATTGAACAATATATAAGGAGTTGGACTCCTCTCTCATTACAAATAAATCTAGTAGTAGACAAAAAAAACTTATGAGTCTTGTGAAATCTACCACCAAGTGGATCCTACAAGACCCATGAATATTTATTATTCTTACTAGACCTCTACAATATATTGAGAATATTTTTACATATATAAGAAGGCATGAGAGAAAAGAAAAACATTGCTCAAGAAATAATACAGTTCCCTGTATAAGTTATAGATGTTGATTAATGATGAAGATTACTTCTGTTTTTTTAAGAAGAAAAAAAAAATACTTTAGAAGAATCAAATTTATAAAATAGTGGATGTCTTGTAAATAGGAACCGAAGAAGTACATGCTAACTTCTTATTAAATGTCTGTTTTTTTCTTAAAGTCATTTGGTGTAAATATTTCCATCATATCAACGTAACGAGGCCGGCAGATCAAGTAACATAATTTTCAGTTAATATTCATACATTTAATTATGAGGAATTATTCCTGAATCTAAAATTATTTGAGCTAAACAATTTTGGGTAACTAAAATTTATACTAGAAAATCAAATTTGCGAAACTTATAACTTTAACTTGAAAAAGCAGCCATTCCCAAGACCCCAAAGTGACGCCAAAGTACCAAAACACCCGATATATTTTAACAAAGACAATGTCTAAGGTATTATTAAGAAAAGCATTTCACGGTAAACGAGTATGCCATGCGTGAGGAATATTAAAAATTATTGGGACTCTTTATTCACAAGGAAAGCTATCCATACAATGTTTTTATTAGACAAATCACGGAGACAATCTTGAAAATCAGACAAAAAAATTTATAAAACCTACATATAATACATATTGGAGTAACATATAAAGCTAAGCTGTATACATTAACTGCCACATCCCCCACCCCAAAGGAACTTGTAATAGCTAGAATGGGTGGGGAGAATAATACTAAAGATACAACAATTCTCTGCTATGTTATACGTGATTGGGCCATTACAAAATATGTAAATTTCACACACAAAATACTTTGGCCCGTAAAGGAAATCAGCATACTGTGCGCCCATAGCACAAACAAGCAAGGTAAAGGTTTTTTGACCATTTTTCCTGAGAACATAAACAGAACCAAAATGAAGATATCAGTCTCGGTATTGACTTCACAAAATCAACTACTTCATTCATCAACCCTTCCCTTACCTTAGTGTGTGCTTGGAAATTGAGATGTACGCAGAGTTTCCTGGGTTTCATCTCCGGGCCTGCGCCTAGGAATGCTCAGTATAAGAGCAGATTGATCCCATGTAGCAGCAGTTGCTGTAATCCTATAACCATTATCCCATCGCCTGTGGATTCCCTCACTAGGATATAGAAAATCAAGTTCAACAACCTACATTTAAAAGATGGATAATGAGAGCACGGATTAGGTCTAGTAGCAGAGAGTCAATATTTGAAGTACCACACTTTCAACTCAACAAGAATCGAGTTTTTGCGCATAACCATTACAAAAAGCAACTGTATGTGAGCAATAAGTATCTTAAATAGTTTAATTTCCAAAGAAAAATTCAACCAAGCTGTCATAAAAAACATGATTTTAAACTCAACATGAGATGAGAGTTATCAGATACAGATTTTTCAGCCTTAATTTTATCTGATGAAAACTAATCAATTGAATCTAAATATAAAGCAAACCTGATCACTGAATCCAGCGTTTCGCGACATAACAACACCCCCAACGACTTGCAGCAGTAGCCATTGAGGTCACATGAAAACCTTCTCTCCACTTCTTGTTTATCCATTTAA
Source organism: Glycine tomentella (assembly GCA_007407185.1). NCBI lineage: Eukaryota > Viridiplantae > Streptophyta > Magnoliopsida > Fabales > Fabaceae > Glycine > Glycine tomentella. The sequence continues at coordinate 1,860,042 of PYAF01003543.1, forward strand.
ATGGGAATGAGTCACTTACCTTGTATGATTGTTGTGTATACTGTGTGCCTGCATAAATTAGAGCACAAGTCACCAAAAATTAGAGTTAGCAACAGCAGAAAGCTAGTATGTAGAGATCTGCAAAAATTCATATATTGGATTCTTGGTCCAAAGAAAAACACTAAACAGAGCTCACCTAAAATAACAGTAAAAACACAATTACTTAGAGGTGGTGTTTATGCCTTTAGAATCCAAAGGCTACAGCCTCCCTCTCCCACTCATAAATATGAATGAATTGGTTTACTACCGCTCTAGCACTAATTGTAAATTAGTAATTAGCTGTACGTACAGTATAAATATAGATGACTAGATGTACATAAATCTGATCCACATATGTTCAGGAATTAGTGTTTTCTTCTTTCTCCCTCTACCTAGTCATATGGTATCAGCTGCTAGTGGAAGCAAAGGAAACCATGATCTGTCCACTGTTACCTCTCAGCTCTCACTTCTCACCAATAGCACCCCTTTACCCTTATACATCCTTCCTGCCCCTTCAGAAAATCCCAATCTAACCCAGACCCATTATATAACTTGAATTCAAACAGAAAAACCCCTATGCATGTGGAGAAACGACATACAGCTTCTTCTCCAAACTTGTACAAGAAGACAGAATAAGTGGGAAGATTATTTAAAAATCCATTTATAGAGGCTAATTTGAAATTAACCCAAATAAAAAGTACACAACCAATTAACAGAACTCCATAAAATTCACCAAGTCTATCCAACCAATAAAAATGTGCTTCAACATTTAGAATGTTTCTTATATTATAATCACCTTTGCTTCCATTTCTGTGGATCCTACAGAAAGAATGCTAGTTAAAAGAAAGCTAAGGCATAATGCTACTTTCCCCCCTTTTCCCATTTTATGTAGTGGAAAACCAAAGAATTAACAACAGGAGGTGCATTAACCCACAAAGGTTAGGTCATTTTTGGGGGGTATGGGACCTGTTAAGAGTAAAGATAGCATGTCTTTACACAGATTGCTGGGGTTTATATTGAGGGGAGCCTGACACTAAATAAACTAGAAATTTATCGATGTAGATAAACCCAAAACATGACCAAAACACCTAAAGTATAAAAGTAAAATCTCGGCAATAAAGACCAGAGTCCAAAACTAGTTCATTTAAAAAAAAAAAAAAAAAAAAAAAAAAAACCTTTTGACATCACCACGAGAGAGCTCCCATTATTAGCCCCTGCAATAGAAGTAATGTAATAGTTCTTCTCCCACTGTTCCATGATCCATTCCTGAAAAGAAACAGAATCACATAGGCAAGATTCATCATATGAAAACAGATAGCTAATTATATGACAAGTACTGATTTATATAAATCATATAATTTCACCTTGTGTAAGAAAAACGGTGACAACTTATAAACTTGACTTGAAAAGCCAGTTCCAGCATCCATAATAAGGGCCCAGAGATTGGAACAAGAAGCCACAC
>PYAF01003543.1:1865777-1878833 GCA_007407185.1 Glycine tomentella
AAAAAAAAAGTTCAATAGTAAAGTTGGTGATGAGAAAATAAAATGGTTGTTGTGTAGGTCATACCATCACATAATATTCCCCTTGTCTTCCTTTGTAGCGTACTTTAGGTATTCCATGACTACCACCAAGGGTGCTTTTCACAAAACATAAAAAAAAAAAAAAAAAAAGCTCAGGTAAATTCACTTATCGAAAGCAATTGACAACATAAATCTCTTGCAACATAAAAAAAGCACCTACTTGTACACTTGCCACTCGTAAGGAGGGCCATAGTTACAGCCTTTGCTGTTCCTATGCTCAAATTTCAAAGCCACCTGAAACACAAAAGATAAGAATCATTCAATCAACTTAAAGCCATAAAAAATTGTTCAAACAGTGAGGTAACAGGAGAAGCTTTTACCTCAGTGGCACCAGCGCCAGAGGTCCGGTCGTTACCACCAGTGACTCGACGGCCAACAAAAACCTGTCAAAGCCACCTTTGCCCAGCTTCCTCTCTACTTTGTAGACAGGTGACCCTCCTACTTGAACCTTTTATTAACATATCAACAATAAGCACCTTGACAATATCAACAAAAGAATTGAGTAATAATTAAAAAGAAAAGAATACCCTCTCCGGAAAAGGAGCTGCGTTGGTGTCATCTTCTTGAGCAACGCCCTTGTTTGCACTCAAGCCACCACTCTCGTCGGCCATGGTGGCAGCGTCGTCTTTCTTAGTGTGATCGGATATTACTATAAAGGGCTTCTCTTTTTTGGCAGCCAAACGAGCTCTTGGCCTCTCCGCCGCCGCTGCCGCCTCTCTGGCGACTGCAGCGCGAGTCTTGACGTATCTCCCGGCCGGAGACGGTGGTTCGGAGCTTTTACGAGCAACCGGAGCACGACGTCGTCGCGGTCCACTACGAAGCTCTGGCATTCTCCAAACCATGCAATCGATTCGCAGCGCCAAGATCATTATCACGACAGCTGCGACGCCTGATTCATCGATGGAATTGTTTTGTTTTGAAGGAAATAACAGGCAGCGAGAGAATCAAGTCAAATCGATGATGGAGGATTAGGGTTAGGGTTCGGTGGATGGATGGATGGATGGATGAGGAAAGTGAATGATAGCTAGCAGATTAAGATGAAAAGAAAAATTACAAATAGAAATATCCAATGATTCCAATCCAATAAATTCATAAATAAATAGAATGACAGAAAAGGAAGATTTAAAAACAATTTAATATTTTCATAGGTTAGAAAGATTTGTTTTTTTTTTTTAATCACTTCAAACCATCTATGAAACTAATTCTTAGGAGTTTAACCTACACTTAAAAGTTTTTTTTTCCTCCTCAAAATTATGTGTTCCGGATATTAAAGTTAAACTCAGTGTATATTATCAATTAAATTACACCTAAAAAGACTTTTGATATAAAAAATCAAAATTATAAAATTGATGATTTGATGGTTAATAAAAAAAATATGAAAGAGAAAAAATTAAATATCTCCTACTAACAGATTAGCAAATAACTTAATATTAAAAAAATGAAATGATAATGTATATGTATATCTACCTTGGATTGTACCATAACTGTCATTTAATTATTTATCCGCACACGAGGTAGGTCCAATTTAATCATCTGACATCGCTAATCAATATGACAGTATGTGTAATATTCTTCAAATAATTATATTTTATGCAAGTCAAATAATTTAGCATTGGTACATATAGCAATAGTTACTCCACAGGGGAACACAGAAATAAACAAGAAAAGACTCAGTTTTCAAGTAGCAGCAAAACATTGTTGATGCCTGGCTTAAATTAATTCACTTCCAAATGAACATTCTGAAGTCCAACAAAACAAACTTGTGAGTGGCAACAACTCAGAAGAGAACAACATCGTCGTCACTTGATTACGGCTTAATCCTTCGCTACGAATCAATCAATGCTTCATACAATACATAAAAATACTCCAAACCTCAACTCAACTCATAAATTCTTCTTTCACACTCCGTCTCCATGCATCATGCACAATATAACATTCAAATGATAAAATATCAGCACTTTTAAAATGAAAAATACAAAAGCAATAATAATTTACTTTTTTATGTTAATTTTATTCTTTATAACTTTTTCTGTGCATGTGTAAATAACAATCTTCTACCTAATAATTGAAAATTAATTTCATTAAAGCATTAAAATCATTGAAATAATTGTCACTGTAAGTACCAATGTGTTAGCTCCTATAGTGTAATAATTGTCACTGTAAGTACCATCGGACTCGTCTCACCTTTGTTGATGAAATCGATTTTTTCACAGCGTTATCGAAGTCTCCAAGTATCACCACTACTATAGTCTCAGTTTGTTTTTTTCTCAAAAAGAATTTCTTTTCAGTGAGCTTTTAGTGCCACTGCCACTACCATTAAATTTGTCAATGTCGCTGAAATTTTCATCATTTGAATATTTTTTACTATTTTCACTTACAAAATCTATTTTTGTTTTTCTTCTTCTTATTAGTACACTCTGCTGTCATTTCTCGGATATTTAAATCTTTGATTTATTACAAATATGATTGGTTCATCCAAATTGAGGCCTTTCATTTTGTTTGGTAATTTACTGGTCAATATATCTAGTCCGTTGATTTCAAGCCTAAAAAACCTAAGTCATTGTTTTTTAGAGATATTACATATGTCATTGTCAATAACTATTTTATGTATTAAATTAATCTTATAATTTTCAAAAATAAATAGTAAAAAAAGTTAATATAGTTATTTCAATATATCTGATTTACCTATTGATTAAATGGTTTATGAAAACTATTTTAGTTCAAACTTTTTGCAATTCGAAAAATACTTGAATGTATTTTTTAATTTTTAATTTAAATATTAATATATTATACTAAAATACATACTTACTAAATGGTTGATCCTCGATTTGAACATAGGATCACGATTGGAGACATCAAAATGGGTAAGAAGCTCATATACCTCCTAATTACAAAAAAAAAAAAGTTTAATACATATTTCTTTTTATATAAAAAAAAACTTCTAAGATTATTGTAATCTTAATTAATTATTACTTAAATTTAACTTAATTTTTAATTTAATATATCATACAAACAAAGATGATATATATATATATATTTAAATCATATGGATAGTTTCTTCCTTAATTTTAAATATCTTCATTTTTTAAGTTATTCTTATATAACCAAATAAAATATTCAATTAATATTATAATAAAATAAAGTATCAGATATTATTTTTTATTTATTTTATTTGTAAAATTTTCTCAAATATAATAACATTATTGCAATACACGGAGAAGTTGCTAATTTATGTTTGACCTTATTCTCATAATTTTTTAACCAAACCCTTAATCTAATAATCTTAAGAAAAAATAATCTAATTTTAATAAGATTGGTCTAATTACCAAAAAAAAAAAAGATTGCTCTGTCCAAATTGACCGAAATAAAAGCAAGCAAACCTTTTATTTTTTTCTCAAATCTAAACCAAATCAACCGATAAAAACTTATAATATGCACACAATAATTAATTTTTCCATCTAATATTGCTATGATTAAAATTTAATTATATATGTTTATTGTTTAAATCCTTATCTATTTATATTTATATTAATCTCTATTATTACTTTATGCAAATAAAAAATTCTTATCAAGAAAAGTATAAATAATATTTAGTTCTCTCAAATATTTAATATTTGTATATTGATAAGTTTATATTATCCAATGCTTTTTTTTTTTTATATTTATACAGTGCTAATTTAGTAGCATAAGAAGATATAGCCAAGATGGAAGAGAAATTAAAGGAAATGCAAGAAAGGGGCGTGCAGTGGACATATATACCCCATGTTGCAGCATCTCATGTATTTCTCACATTTTCAAGCCTATCCCAAGACTAACCCTAGTTTTTTTCATCTAAAATTCTTAACTCTTTCAGGACTTGGGCTGTTTCAAACGTGAAGTCAATAAGATACGTTATTTTTGCTCATTCCGACCTTTTCATTTCACCCTCACATCCATTAATATAAATTTTCTGTAATTATTTATTTTGAATTGCAATTTATACAATCGTATTAGTGATAACAAATATCATGCCTTATTAATTTTGTCACCCGATGATTGGTTATTTTCTTTTCCTATTCTAATTACAGTCAATTACCAAGCCAGAATCATCCCACGAATTTTTAACTTACTAAGGATAAAATTGTCTCTTAAGGATATAGAGGGTAAAACTATAACTTATTAGTTAATTTTCTTCATCATATCATTCGTTCCTACTGCCTATAAAAGAAAATGCACAAGGAATTATATATATATATATATATATTAAAATACTTTCACCTAAACCTTGTTATAATAGTGAGTTTATTCTTAAGCTTCTCCATTTCATTCATTTGCTCAATTCTCATTCAGTAACAAAAAACTTTATGCTTCTTAATTTTGTTTCCCTAAGCTTGATCATTGTTAATTTGTTATACCATTTTACACCTACACGTATTGTTATTATCTTGTCATTATTATTTTACCATCAACAACTTTCATGAATATAAAACATCAAAACATCCTTTAAAAATAAGGCAAATACCGAAAGTGAGCTTTTAATGTTAATAATAATTATACTTCTACTGCCAACTTTTCCTTGTCTTTTCTCCCGAGAGAACATAACATACACAAATTTGATTTGAATTTTGTTTGGAGAAAGGTGAAGAAGTTTCATTTTCCTTTTAACATTGAAATTAAACTTTATGTCAAATTAGAAACATCAATGATTTATGGACAAAAACAATTTATGTAAAAGTAAAAAATAATTTATCAATACTACATTACTATTCATCTAATAATGGATACCATCCTAAGCTAGCACATAAATGTTATGTGGTAATGGGCAGATTGGTGCTTCTTTTATTGCAAAAACCCAAATAGTGTGCCTTTCTATGTAAATATGTTGTTAGCCAAGTTAACAAATATGTATTGCATAGAAAATACTCAGACTTTGCACGACACTGGAATTTTATTTTTAAGATTTTAGTCAAGTGATTTTAGTCAAGTGTACCGTTCGTTTCAAATAATAGAGTGAGTAAGTAGAGTATCGTATCCACAGGGATTGATCCTAATTTTATCGTAACTCACGATCTGAGAGATTGGAAGAAAACAATATGTTTGAAAAGTTGTGTTGTATTGTATTTGGAATTAAGTGAATTAAATGACAGAAATTAACAAAAATTTAAAAGCAAATTTGAATTGATTGTAATGCAGTTGAGAGAAATAATTGTAGTTAGAACACAATCCCCTTTGATCCCTACCTCTTTCACTTAATTGGTTATCAATTTCAATTACTTCTGATTACTCAGATGATATGTCTTTCCAAATTTAGTTAAATCCTAATTCCTTAGCAATTTAACCCTTTAACCCAATCAAAAATCCTAATTTTTTAGCGATTCCTATCAAGCTAAGCATTTAAAAGAGTATATCATAAAGTTCTACAATTATACATCCCTATCCCTAGGCAATGTAAAAACTGTTATTTTACTGATGTCAGAAATTAGAATCTCAACATCCCTATTGCGAACCCTAACTCTCATAACTTAAATAGAATGGCCAATTCTAAGAAAGAATATAACAATGAAGAACAGAGTAAAACAAAGCAATCATAATAATCTCATATTAATACCAATCAAATTACAAAGGAGGTCACATTGGGTCTTGGCCCTAACCACAATAAAGAAAATTAGCCAGACATGTTCATGTCTAACCTCAAAGAATACAAAGAGAGCAGAAGCATTAATCCTCTTCAATCTATGGTCTTGATCTTCTCTCCACTGTGTTTCTGTCTGTATTTTTGTGTGTTCTTCTTTTGGCCTCCTAAGTCCCTATTTATAATTCCATGTCCATATAGTTAATTAGGGTAACTAAACCCTTCTGGTGCTTTATTTTTGTGACAAATCTTTCTTTGTTCTGCTTCTTTCCTTCTTTTTGACTCTGAAATAAAATGAGATAAAAACAAATAAATAAATAAACTTACCTAATTCTAACATATATTGTTAATTATTGATTGAATTATAACTAAATTAACCCTAAAAATTAAGATGTGCTAGCAGCATATCAAATAATTCCCAGATTTAGACATTGATGTCCTCAGCAACAAACAAAATCTCAAGATGGAAGCAAGGATCAACAATCAAACATATATCACATTTAACAATCTTAGAATCACAATGCTGAGTATAATCAAGTTTCACATCAAAGTCTCCACAACACTTTTCAATTCCATTAACTTAAAGAGTCTTACTTGAGCATTTCTCACAAGGATATATCTGTTTCGCTCAACGCTCAAGTGTATAAAGGTTCATTTCATCACTCAATTCAACATAGTCATAGCACTACCATAAGCTTGATCATATTCACAAGTTCCATAAGATAAGAAACATAAATGCATGCACAACTGATCAAAAGGTCTTTATAGGATTGTAACTTGGTCTGGCTTAAGGGTATGGATGTTTTGGATAGTAGCTGGGTTAAGATTGGATTTAGATAGAATTTCCCAAGTCCACTCAAACACAATATCAATTATTTCATTCTCATGTCTCCTTGTCCACATCTATAAATATTATCATAAACACCATTTTTTTTAAACAAAGCAATTGGAATATCAGACTGACTCTTTTCCATCGAACTATTGTCTTCTTGGGTATCTTTGTCTTTCCTCTTACTTCTTCTTAACTTTCTATGGACATTTAACTTTGCTATTTTTCAATATCTAGTGGTCTTAGTTCTAATTCTTTCTTCCTCCAATCTTAAGTAGGGTAGTTAAGGTGTATGGTCTAAATGTTTGGTATATGAATGAAAAGGCTTAGGCTCAAAGGGGGTAGCAATGGAAAAATTGAAGGTGAGTCAATTTGGCCCGGGCTTAAAAGATAACTGTTAAAAATGATTGCATTAAGTCAATAAATCATGTGAATGAATGCTAAGTTAATCTCAGATGCTTTTAACACTTGTTCTTGCAAAGGTATTGAATTTTTTCAGGTTTGAAAAAGCTCAAATAAGTGCTAAGTTGGTCCCTCAAATTAATCTCAAGACTCATTGCTAATCAATTAAAGATTTGGCATGTTTAAAGCCAAAAAGGAAGATATTGTTGAATTCAGGGGGAGCTGCTTGAAGTATAAGCAAAGATTGATTCAAGTCTAAAGTTTTGAGCTTTCAAACATGCAAAGGACAACTTGGAGATTAATTATGATAAAATGTAAGAGAAAAGCAATTCTTATGATCCTAAAGCATTGCATTCATTCTAACTCATAAATAACTTAAAATGGTTTAATAAAAATCACAAGGCTTTCATAAAATGGTTAAGTTTTAAACTTGTTTCAAAGGTTTTTTGAAAAATAGTTTCCATGCTATTTTAATCGATTACAACATCGTATTAATCGATTATTTTGTTCTTCACTTATTCTGGAAAAGCTTTCATGAACATTGTAATCGATTACATATCGGATTAATCGATTATTAAACCTTTGATTTTTAGAAAACTGCCTTGTTGAACATTTTAATCGATTACCTATGGGTAGTAATCAATTACATGCTTAAATGTGTTTTTAAAGAACTGCTGGGATAATCGGTTACCAGTATACTGTAATTGATTACTAAAGCTTATCTGAAAATAGTCACTCCCTGCTTTAATCGATTATCATAGTTGGTAACCGATTACATGTTGTGTTTAAATTCTAAGTTTTGTACTAGATAATCGATTACCTCAATTAGTAATCGATTACACAGTGTAATCAGAAAGGCTATCGCTCCTGCTTTAATCGATTACCATTTTAAGTAATCGATTACATAGTGTATTTTGAAAAATTGAACTTTCTGGAGTAATCGATTACAAGACGGAATAATTGATTATTTGTTCCGTTATTGAAATTCCAGAAAAGCTTATGAACATTTTATTTGATTACATTCTTGGATTAATCAATTACATAAGCAAAACAATCGGTTATTAGACGCGTATTAATCGATTAAATCTGTTACGATTTTCTGTTATAAATAGGAAATCACTATGCTTGTTTTTAGAACGTTGAATATTGATACCCATCGAGCCAAAACAGTTCCAAGAGCTAGCCTTTCTAAGTGTTTTCAAAGTGTTTTTACATGCTTGCTCTACTTCTACATTGATCATGAGATAGTGAGTCAATCTTGAGCAAGATTTCATTCAAGATTAAGGGAAGCTAATATAATTTGTTAATTCAACATGTGCTAATCCATCACTTGAATTGTTAATCATTGGATCATTAGGTTGTTTCTCTCCTTAATCTTTCTATAATTTTCGTTTTGATTTTGGATGTAATTTTGTGTCTATTGTAATTGAGTTTCTTGCTTGTAAACTAGAGATAGAGTTTCTTTAGGGGTTGTGCTGAGTAGTGTTGTAAGTGAATTTGTCTCTAAGAATCTAATAATGTTTTAGATTTCTGTACTTTATCTAGAGTTGATAAATGGAGACTTTGTAATTACTTGTAAGAACAGAAAATTGCAATAGTGGAACTCCATTCTAGTGTTGAGTGGAAGAAAACTAGATGTAGCTTTATAGTGTTTGAAGTGAACCAGTATAAATCTTTTGTGTATTGATTTTTATTTCTATCTTGATCATATTCTCTCTATCTTGTTTGTTTGGGTTTACTTATCAATTATTTTGAGTTATTGGATATCTTGGATTGACCATTTGATTGAATAAGATTTTTTGATTTCAAAAGTGATTTAAGGCCTTACAAGTATCCACATTTTCAGAAGTAAAAATTTATTAAATTAAAAGTAAAAATTTATTTAATTATTTTTTCTAGAATATTTTTCTACATACCTGGTGAGAAATTTATCTAGTGTGATATGGTTAGATGTTAGAGTAGATTTTTGTTCTAATATTATTTTAAAAAAATATATCAAGTGAGAAGTGAGAACTCTTGTTATTGTGAGAAATAAAAAACAAAATTTGATTATATATATTTAAATGTTAAAAAATAGAAAAAATATATAACTTTTTTAAGAGATCATATCACTTTTAAATATAATGTGTGTTTAGTTTAAAACATTCTCATTTTTCATGTTTAACATAATTTTACTAATTTTTTTTGTTGAACTTGAAAAGACACATGCAAACACATTCTAAGTCTCTAACATATTTTTAATCTTAAACATCTAAGCATGATTGTGAGATTCAAATTCATTATTCACATTTTTTATAATAAGCAAGAGTTTTCTCACCTAATATATGCCTTAATACTAAAAATTGTTTAGTATTGTTATATCAAGTGAGAAGTGAGAACTCTCTTTATTGCATAAAATTTTTATAAAATATATAGACCATTAGATTATATTTAAACACTAAAAAATATAAAAAATAAATATAGAATTTTTAAGTAGTCATATGATTCTAAATTCTAAATGTGTTTGGTTCAAAACATTTTCACTTTCGAATACAAAATTTTACTCACAAAACTTTTCCATTCAACGAGAAAAAACTTAACACGTATGCAAACATACCTGAACCTACTTTTAGTTTTAAACATGTAAGTATATATGATTGTAGGATTCAAATTTATTAACTTTTATTCATGATAATCCAAGAGTTCTTACCTGATATGTTTCAATACTCATATTTAAAGGATCTGAGTTCCTTTCATTCAACCTGATACATGTTGATAGTTGATACTGATATGAATTTCATCTAATAACAGTGTGTTGGAAAATATCTTTGAAAGAAAAATATTTTTTTTCTCAAAAAGAAAGTAAACAGTGATATTTAAGAAATTCCACATAATCGGAAGTTTTTACACACACGTACACAGTAGTTTTATGTACAACCTTTAAGCATAAGACAGATTTTAAACTAGTCATCCATAGATAGAGGAATTGAGATCAACAGTATTTTATAAGTTTACCGGGTCAGAAGTTTCTTTGCCTTTGAATTATCTTGCTTACATTATTCCTCATCCTTTCCAAATCACAAGTTAGGCTTATTCGGTTATTATTCTACCTCTCATTACATATGCAACTCCACTTTATGAAAAATATTTGTGCTTTTGGTAATGGAGCAGTTGCACATGTTACTTACATAGATACGGAAATTATAAATTATATAATAAAACTAGTCTTCAAAATCCTTGTCACCATTATCCTCAAAATTCTTCCAAAGAAGATTGTAAATATGAGTTCTCCTCTCATCCATGAAATCAAAGGGCAAGCATTTCGGTTCATTCTTGAAGGAGAAGATTAAAACTGCAAGGCTAGTGCTCACAGATGTTACACCAGTACAATTTTAAGTCTTCCTTTTTCTCTTTTCCTGACCTAGTGATCTCAACTCAGTTATGCTTTAAGTTATTGATTATTTGAAGATAAAAAAGAAACCATTCTCCTAAGATGACCAGGATAGCTGAAAAAAATATGAAGCTCTTTGTCATGAAACTAAATCATGCATGCATGTTTTAAGTTATTGGTTATTAGCAAAATTAAAATAAAATCCTTCTTATAGTACGTATGACCAGAGTAGTTTGAAATTCTCTGACAAGGAAGGAAATATATTATCTATATCTTAGACTTTGGGACTGGATATCTGCTGCTGATCCAATAACCAATAACCCGATAGGCTCAACAACTACTAGATAGGACCTATATATGACACCATCTTATATAATTTGGATTTCGCCATATTATTAGTCAATGTGAGATTCAACAAAATACCAAAGGAATGATATAACTCATTTTGTTGAAGTCTTAAGAAGCCTTTCTTTAGTACAATATCTTATTTATTAATGTCAAGATCAAAGGAATTGATTAAAACACATGACACTACTTAGTATAAATTTTAATTTGTAACTTTGCGGTGCAATCATTTTATTCGTTTTATCAAACACTTGATTTTTTACATGTTGGCAATGCTTTTCTTTTGTGTGTGTGAATGGTGCTTAAGAATGACAGAAGAAGCCACAAATGAGAATCCATGGCCATTGGCCACTAGACACGCGTTCCACAATTATAATAGCACGAGCTGCCTTCGAAGTGGATGAATATGAGAGAATCATAGAGACTTTGCATCACAGGTTTCCGGTTTCTTGTGTCCTGATTTGGTTATTCTGATCTCAAAGACTCTTTTTCGTAAAGTGTAATAATTGTGTTCTAGTTTTGCGGAGCAAACAGGTTGTCGAAATTTGATAAAGGGTATTGGAGAGCCTCATACAAGGCTCTTATTTTACTGGAACATCTACTAACTCATGGACCTAAAGGAGTATCCGAGGAGTTTCAATGTGATATATATGTTATTGAAGAGATTGGACAATTTCAGTTCATTGATGAAAAAGGGTAGGTGATGTCTCAACTCAAATAATTTTTGTCATCACCCCAATTTTGTTGCGTGAATCAAGTGATGACCCTTGTTACATTATTTCATTTTACAGGTTCAACTGGGGTTTGAGTGTTAGAAAATTATCAGAAAGAATATTAAAGCTCTTAAGAAACAAGGATTTTTTCACATAAGAAAGAGCAAGAGTACGTAATCTTTCTCATGCAATCAAAGGTTTTGGAAGTTTTAACCAACGAAGCTCAGCTATAGATGAAAGGTTAAGTGACTTACCTTCTAAGATTTACGGGAGATGTAATTCTTACTATGATAATCGTCAATATAAAAAAATATGATTTCACAAGCTTAGGAAAGAAACTCGGTACTGCGAATGGAAATGAAAGAGAGCAACAAATACATGAAGACAATGACAATTCAAAGCTCCTAAAGCAAGAAAATGATTCAAATTCGGGAGAAATCACAGAAGAGTATCACCCCTTTATTGATGATCGAGAGAAACTGACTACAGCATCCCTGTTTTCTGTGTAATGAGATGTAACAAGAATTTACATAATTTAGCACTTGAACTACGTGTAAGTTTGGTGAAGAAGGGTGCTTATGGACATCGTAGAATCAAAGAAAGGGTGTACAAATATGTACAAATAATTAATTCACATTTCACAGCATTAATCGACCTCAAATTTCAAAACCTTTATCCATGACATCCACAATAGTTTTGTTTAGTTTAAAAATGTAATTTTAAAATTATTTTACGTAACAGTTTCTAAAAACAAAATAACGAGAAGAAAATTGATCACACTTTAATTAACAAATTAAGACGGTTCTTTAAAAACCGACCTAGTATGGTATGCGGTGGCAATTTCGTAAATATTTGAGCAATAATATGCAAACGAAGTCGGTTTATATAATGACCGACGTTGTAGGCTAAAATACAAATACGGTTACGTAAAAACCGACCTTGTCTTCAGCTATTCAAAGTCGGTTTCCATAATAACCGACTTTGATTCATTTTTAATTATAAAAAAATCGGACATAAACCTAGCTGTTTCACCACAATCGTACTGGTGCGCGAGTTGGAGAAGAACCTCGCTGGGTTCGCGAAGAAGCCCGTGCTCTCAATGGCGGTGGTGGAGTCGCGAGAGTTCCTTATCTCGCTCTCTGAATCCATCGCCTTCCACAGACTCCCTTTCTTCGAGACCATCGCGGTCATCACCAAGGCCAAGGGCGCTAACGTCTTTTGCTGGGACCACCGCCGTGGATTACTCTGCTTCGCCAGACAGAAGCGCATTTGCATCTTCCGACACGACGGTAACGCTGATTCATTCCTTTTTCCCTCGCGTTTCTCCATTGTTGTTGTTGTGGTCGATTCAAATTGAAATTGTTAGGGTTTACTACCTTGTGTGGTGCTGGTTTTGTAGTAAGCTTCAGAGTGATGCTTTGCGTGAAGCCATCTCAGGAATCATGGCCAATTCCAAGGAGAAGAATCGCACATTTGTGGAGACCATCAAACTCCAAATCGGGTTGAATCGCACATTCTTTTTGCTTCCACAGTAGTACACGCCAAGTCACTCTTCTCTTCTGACACCGTATAAAAACTCATTCACACCATTAATCAAATACACAGAACTAGTTTAATAAGTCTAAGAAACTCTCACTCACTTGATTCTTCTCAAACCATCACCTTCACCGTCGAGGCTATGCCCACCAACGAAGACTTCCAAAGTATG
>PYAF01003543.1:1889364-1902092 GCA_007407185.1 Glycine tomentella
CCTAAAAAATACATAGTTACATTAATTAATGCAAATCAATATCATTTGATAATTTGAAAATTGAAATTAATAATATATATTCTGATTCAAATTCGTATATATTTTGATTCAAATTATATATATATATATATATATCATATGCTTACTTCACTCACACTATAAATTTTAGCATTATTGTTGTGTTATACACTTTAGCTACTTTGTTGAATTTATAATCTAAAATAAACTTGCATACAAACTTTAGGCCTTTTCTTTGCCATTGTTTATTATGAACATTTTCTATATGTTATTATAATTATATGTCACTCTCCTTACAAACATTAGATTTGTAGTTATAAATATTAAGATTTTGTGTTCGTTTGTCGTAAAGGAGAACATTTTCCTATAAAAAAAATGATGGATTGTGAATTTGTGATGGAAAAACCAAGAACACAGTGATGAAGATCTAATCAAGAAGCTCCATTTTAAAGAAAATAATAGATTAGACATATTTTGTATTTAGGTTTTTTGTTTGACCTTGTCATTTGTATTAGGCTTAAGCCTCTTTTCATTTATTTGTTTGAGTTTTAATACTTTTAGCTTATGTTTGGACTTTTAATGATGGGTATGGGTAGTCTTTAATTCCATATATAGTATATTTAGTTTGTCTATTTTTTAATAAAGTTTTTTGAGAGAAAATTATCTTGTTCTTAGGAACTATATTTGATTCTTATTTTTTAATTTCTTAATTTAAAGTATTTCTTTTATCTTAACTTATCAATTCATCCAAATTATGACGTTACTCTATCATTTCATCACAATTGATCCATATGATTTAGTTGAAAGGGAATAATTTTCAAAACACATGTTAAATCTAAGAGTGACCATAATAATTGAACTAAAACATATTCAAAGGTACATAAAAACTAAAAAAATAATTATTAAAATATAATATATTTTTTATTATTAACATTTATTTTTTAAAATTAAATATATGTAAATCTAATCTAAATTTTAAATTATATACAAATGCAAATGTCTATACTATTAATATACTTTTCTTTAACTTCTATTTTTTTTAATATTTAAAACAGATCCCTAGTATTTATAAAGATGATATTTTTGGAAACAAACTATATAAATCAATATAATATATATTAATATTTTAAAATATGTATATATATACTAATATATACATAAATTTTAAAAATGATTGAAAAATACAAGAAAAATATAAATTGTAAACTTAATATGTAAGGCATGAATTATTACACTTTTTTTTACAATACAAGAGCTATTACACTAGTTACATAAAAATAATTTATCTATACTTTTTTTTTTCATTTTGTTTTGAAGATGGATGAAAATTTCATTTTTTTTCTTCTCTAGATTCATTTTATAAGGAAAAAGATAGATTTAAATAAAATAAATAGAATCTATGAGCAGTTAGCAATGATTGAACTTGCATCGTTAGCTTAAGGATCCTTATCCAAAACTATTATTTGAAAATGTCAATTGTTTCTTAATTGTAAAATAATTGCACAAATAGTTATATAAAAGAGAATTATCTTTTTATGATTGTCAATTATATTTTAAAAATAAAAAATTTCATAATAAGAGTAGTTATGAACTTTGACAATTCAAGTTTAAATATAACTCAATTATAATTGGTATATATATTGGATTAATGTTTTGTCGACACATAAAACTCTAATCAAACTGAACAAATATATTATTAAGATTTGACTCTTAAAGTAAGGAGATGTCCATTATTAAAAAATAAAGTGCACTCACAATTTTTTTCCACTAATCAAAAGTGCACTCACAATCCTTGATTAGAAAATAAATAATTGATAATTGTGATAAAATTAAAGCTTAAATATGTTTTACTATATCATATAATCATTCCAATCAATATAAACAGATTTAACATTTATACTAAAAATGACAAAAATGAAATTAATTTAAAATATGAAGAACTAAAAAAAATATTTAAATTTAATGAACTAAATTGAAAAAAAAAATACTAAAACATAAATATCAAAAGTGTCATTTAGCTTTATTTTACTGTTATTTAATGTAATTAATAAAAATATTTTCTTTCATATATTATTGTTAAAATACGTGTATAATGCGCTCATTGTTCACACATAAACAAGCAGTTTCAAATCAAAGTCCCGAAAGCTTCGTGAGAACACCTTCGTCACCATCATTATTATTCATTTTCAAAATTTTCACGCCTTCAAAAATAAGAAAAAGAGTGTTCGTCACTTCGTCTCAATTGGCACAACAGAACAGAGAGTGAAGAGCACATCAATTCAATCACCAACCACACCACTCCAATTTCTCAGATCCACCCCTAACTAATAACAGTACACCACCAACTCGACCGAGTCAAACCGAGTCACGAGTCACTGAGTCAGCCAATGCCATCACCACCATACTCTGCGTCATAGTCATCATCATGCAGAGCGCATCGTCATCATCGCCGTCGCCGGAGGCCATTCTGGAATGGCTGCACAAAGAAATGGGCTACCGTCCGCTCGGTACCTACACCGGCAAGTCGCACCTGCCGTCCGTCGACTCAATCCGCCGGATTTGCCGCGGCAACATGATTCCTGTCTTGAACTTCCTCGTCACGCGCGCCAAGTCCGAGAAGACAGTGCGGAACATCCGCCGGAACATCACCGTGCACGGCGGCGCAGACGGCGGCGGGGAGGCGAAGGAGGAGGCCAGGGGGAAGGGTGCGAGAAAGAAGGAGAGGGCGCTCGCCGGCGGCGGCGAGGGTTCCGAGACTGCGACGACGAGGGAGGCGGCGTTGCAGGAGCGGGATTTGGCCGCGAAGGAGGTGGAGAGGCTGAGGAACGTCGTGAGGAGGCAGAAGAAGGATTTGAGAGCGAGGATGCTTGAGGTTTCCAGAGAGGAGGCTGAGAGGAAGAGAATGCTCGATGAACGAGCCAATTACAGGTTTTGGCTTTTTCCTCAATTTGCCCTAAATTTTGAACAATTTGTGTTAATGTGGTTGGTAATTTTCATTCTGGTTGCTTGAAGTGGAGTTTTCATATTTCTTGTTTAATAGGTAAGAGAAGATGAATGAAACATGCTAACATAAAAGTAGAAACTGATTTGTTTTGGGAAAAATGATGAATGTTGGAGTTATAGGTAGAAGGAAGTGAGAGATAGAGAGAAAAATAAAGGAAGAAAGAGAAATTTGATATATGTGATAAACATGTGATGAGAAATGAAGGGAGAGGTAGGAAATGAGATGGGTTGAGAAAGTAATGATATAATAACGAATGACCCTTTGTTTTGTGTTGCAAAAGTTTAAGAGTGTTGATAAACATACACCCCAAAGGAAGAGAGAGATAAAAAAAGAAAAGGAAGAGAGAAAAATGACAGATTTGATAAGTGATGTGGTGGAAAAAGAAACAAGATAGGAAGAAAATGAGGTGAAAATGGGATGGAAGAGGTAAGTGTATGCTTATTATTTTTTTTTAATTTAATTTAATATCATAATGTAGGCATGATGTTGTTGCTTGCTAGTATAATGTGTTCCAAGATCGCTATCTAATTTTATGTGCTTTTGTCTCTACCGATAATTTGTTTGAGAGAGGGGAAAAGAAATGATGAGTTTATATGAGTTCTTTACCCATTGTGCAGGCATAAGCAAGTGATGTTGGAGGCCTATGATCGACAATGTGATGAGGCTGCAAAAATATTTGCTGAATATCATAAACGTCTCTGTTACTATGTAAATCAAGCGATGGATTCTCAAAGATCGGGTGTGGATTCTTCTGTTGAAATGGCCAAAAGTGAGAAGGAAGCTGTTTATTCTACTGTTAAGGGAAGTAAATCTGCAGATGATGTCATCCTCATTGAAACCACGAGGGAAAAGAATATTAGAAAGGCCTGTGAATCTCTTGTAGACCACATGATGGAAAAAATACGGAGTTCTTTTCCTGCTTATGAAGGAAGTGGCATTCATTTAAATCCTCAAGCAGAAACAGCAAAATTGGGTTTTGACTTTGATGGGCAAATTCCTGATGAAGTCAGAACTGTTATTATAAATTGCCTAAAGAGTCCTCCCCAATTGCTTCAGGCAATTACTGCATACACTTTGCGGCTGAAAAGTCTAATCTCCAGAGAAATAGAGAAAATTGATGTTAGAGCCGATGCAGAGACCTTGAGGTATCATTTATACATGGTTTTTGTTTATCATGTTCTGTTGGTGCACTTATTGGTGCCTTTGTGACCATAATATTTGAATTTTGGACCTTCTGTCATTAGTCATTGTTACTATAACTTTCCAAAGAAAAAAGTCAGTCCCAAATGCTATATTAGCCAAGCATGCCAAAGATGCTTACAATGATTTAATTCCCCTACCAACCAGAAAAAAGTGTATGAAGTAGCTGTATGAATTTTCTTTTGTGTTTGGTTTTCCGTTAGATTGTCCAGAATCACGTTGAAATCCCAACCAAACGTGATTTTAGATAAATGTCCATATGTTTGGTTCCACGTCGAGGAATTGATTGAGTTGAAACAACTTTAGATGACTTTTGTATTGAATAAATTTTTTTATACTCAGCTTTACTACTAACTTGCTTTTAGAATAAAAAATCCATTCATAATTCTTATCATTTCAAAATCAATTTTGACAATGCTTACCCAAACTTAAATTTTTTGAATGTTCTGTTAGTTTGTTCTTATTGACAAGGATATTACATATGCTGTTACTGTTATAATCCAAACTTGCATTCTTCAATCAGGTACAAATATGAAAATAACATTGTTATGGATGTTTCGTCATCCGATGGGAGCTCTCCTCTACAGTATCAACTTTATGGCAATGGAAAGATTGGGGTTGATGTGTCTCCAGGAGGGAGTCAAAATCAGCTTCTTGATAGACAGGTCTTTATTCCTCCTTAAACTGCATATTTTGTTGTCATAAGAGGAGTTATTGAACTGGTGCTGTATCTCTGTTCACAGAAAGCTCATGTTCAACAATTTTTGGCTACTGAAGATGCACTAAACAAGGCTGCAGAAGCAAGGGACATGTGTGAAAAACTTACGAAACGTTTGCATGGAGGCACTGATGTTTCGTCACGCTCACTTGGTATTGGAAGTAATTCCCAAAATGTTGGAAGTCTCAGGCAACTTGAGGTATTATTATGAAAAACTTACAGTGCATTAGGTTCTTTTTTAAGTGAGTTGTACGTTTTTTGAATCTATTGTCACCTTCGCTCATGATACTATCACTTGCAAGCTTTCTTTGAATTTTGAATAATTAACCAATAGTTAGATTACATACATGTATGTTGGGAAGCATTAGTACTCATTGACGGCTCATTAGAGAAATCAGAAATGTTTGGCCTGGAGTATTGATGGATATTGTTTTGGCAGCATAACTTATGTTAGGAAGAATTAATGTTTAATCTTAAACCACTGCAAATTCTCTTTCTGATTGAGTGTTACAAATCTAATACTTAGAATATGAGTAAAGCTTGAATACCCTTGTAGGAATAAAGATACCAAATAGATGGATGTTAAGTGGGTAACTGAGTTAGCTGGGTGACTGGTTAATCATTATTGTCTCTCTTTGGGTTCCTAACAGATTCTTATTTTGTTTTTGGTAAAATTTTGCTTTCATAGATTCAAATGCTATCTTAAGCTTCTTTGAGCCATGAAGTACTCTTTTGGTAAAAATCATATGCATATAGTATATGATGTATATGTATATTGTTGAGCTATTAGTGCTTAACATGTGTGTTTACATGATTGATTTGTTTATATGGCATTTTTTCCCTGGAAAAGGATAAATTTTATTAGAGAAAAAAAGAAACAGAATTACTAAAGGTTTGTTTTTGTGAAAAATTATCTATGGTTCATCTTTTCACATCTAATTATTTTAATGTAGTCCTTTGGTAGGCCAAACAATCCAAGATCATTCACCCGTTGAAGCTTTATGTCAGCAAAAAAAATGTCAGAATTAATGGGTAGTATTAGAAAGTTATGTATTAGACATTTATGGTTTGTTATGTATTATACAGTTATATTTTGTGGTGTAGATAGTTATTGACTTATAGTAGTGCAGTTTTAAGGGGTCTGTTATTGTAGACACATGTAGATAGAATATGGCTTGCCTGTATGTTATACATAAAGGATTATAAGACTCCTTGTTAGGGAGAAGTGAAGTTTTGTGTGCACTTGTAATCTGGCCTATAAACCAGATTATTTCAGTATTATTCAAATATATTCTATGTTCATCCCTTGAGTTCATGATCCATGAAATTGGCTTAATATTCTGGTTTTGTTATAAACTATAAAGTAAGACATATTTCATAATTACTTCACCAGGGAGATTATTAAATTTGATGCTCCCAGTAAAATCAAAATTCAGAAAACTTGGGGATTTTAGAAACACGTGTATCTAAGATTTATTGTTGTTGTTATTATGGCTAAATTGGGGACATCCATACATGTTTAATCATGGATATGAATTTTACAGCTTAAAAGTTGGAAGAAAAAAGGATAAAACATTTTGCCCCTTTTAATTCTATCCATTTCCGAATGACTAGAAATATTTCTTCATATCAACATTTGAGCTAGGAGTTTACCCACTTACTATGTATATTTTTTCCACGTGTTCAGCTAGATGTTTGGGCAAAGGAAAGAGAAGTTGCTGGTTTAAAGGCAAGCTTAAACACCTTAATGTCTGAAATACAACGCTTGAATAAGTTGTCTGCTGAGAGGAAAGAAGCTGAAGATTCTCTAAAGAAAAAATGGAAAAAGATTGAAGAGTTTGATGCTCGTAGATCAGAACTTGAGACTATATATACGGCACTCCTTAAAGCAAATATGGTAATGTTTCATTATTTCAGTATTTCCTGTATTAGTGAAATACAACTGTGGTATATTTACAGCTTATCCTAGGGATGGTGATACCCTGTTTGAATCCTAGAATAATCATCAGTTTTAAACTTGAATTATCCATTAATAGATTTGTCATTGTGGGCACATTGATACATTTACTGTAAATTTTTATATGCATTGACTACTGAGACAGTGAATATTTGTAGGAGGTTTACATATATTGCTCCTACTGGGCCTGAAGTTATTCGTTTCCCTTAGATTACAAAATTGATTTGAACTCATCTTTATTCTTGTATTTTTTTTCCCTTTTTTTTGTTTGTTTCTAATAAACAGATTTGACTTTAGTTTTACTTTTGTATTGTTTATAATTTTTGTATCTTTTTTCTATAATGCAGGATGCTGCTTCATTTTGGAGTCAGCAACCATTAACTGCAAGGGAATATGCTTTGAGCACTATAATTCCAGCATGTGCTGCTGTTGCTGAGGTTTCAAATAATGCAAAGGATCTCATTGAGAAAGAAGTGTCTACATTTTATCGAAGTCCAGATAATAGTCTCTACATGCTTCCTTCTTCCCCACAGGTTTATAATGCTCCAATAGACAACTTGTTCACTTGCTTATTCAGTATAACATATGTTAGAATAGAAATAAGAGAAATACCACCAATACACTCTCTTAACACTCTTTTGAATACTCTTTCTTATTTGGTTGAAATTTATTGGAAATCACAAAACTTTGAGTTTCACATTTTATTTAATTTTGTAGTTTTTGGTAGTGTGTGTTTAAAAGAATGTGTTAGAGAGCTTGTTGCTAACACTCCTCTAGAAATAATGTTCTGAATTTTTGGGATTTAATTTATGATGTTAATTTACATGGTCTACTTTTGACTCTTGTAATTCTACCTTTTGGTAGTTAAAGGTTTTGAGTTCATTTAAATATAAACTCGATCATTTTTAGTGTCTGGTTTTTAACACATTCCACTCTTTTTTTGTTGGATAGAAAGAAATTATATAAAAGAAAGTGTATTTTTGAGTGGGGGAAGTACAGGTTAAGATATCCTCAAGGAACATCGGTTGATTAAAAAAAAAAAACTAAAAATGCAGCACTCAATCTCTTTTGCTATTTAAAATGGAAACTTGCATTGAAGCAGACAGAAGTCAAATATATAATCCTACCTTATAACAAGTTTAGGGGCAAGATATTCCTTGAAAGATATGTGCATTGCACTCCTACCAAATACACCCCTAAACTGCATAAACTGCACTCTACCACTGGATTTCACCCACTTGCTTCTACCAGAAACTTTAAAATGAAGAATAAGAAACTGCTGCTCCAAAATTACAGAACAGACCCATTCCATCTGGTTAGCCAACTGGTTATCTGGATTGGGATGCTCTGAATCCAATTTCAATAACCTTACAACCTCTCTCATTTTGGATGGATGTTAGATTGTTTAACTTTAAATAGGGTTTTTGTGATGCAAATTTAGCAGTGCAACTTAAATCTGTCACTAAATTTAAAATCTTTTAAGAAAAATGAAAGTTGGCAGATCCTATTAAAGAGTGACCTGTCTTGACTAGTTAGTAAGAGAGGTAAAAATGGCAAGGTATAAATAATAGGAATGAAAAAAAAAATAGAGATCAATCTTTAGTTTTAGAATGGGAATTGGGAGCTAAAGTCCTAGTCTCTTGAATACCTGCAGTGTAGAGAGGATATTCATTTCTATTGTACATTGGTGATCTCTTGCCTTTTATCACATTGATACTGGTAAGAGGGCATTCTTTCTGTGACAGATCTTCCCTAATTCTAAACCGGTATCTGTCAATGAACTTTTTTAATGGTTTCAGAGAATTTTGCTTGAAATATTTTAATTATCAGTGTATATTGAGATGTGCTTCAACTTAATTGTCTTCAATTCTGGTTCAGGCACTGCTTGAGGCCATGGGTGCTAGTGGAACACCTGGCCAGGAAGCAGTTGCAAATGCAGAAATAAGTGCAGCTATTTTGACAGCAAGAGCTGGTGCTCGGGATCCATCAGCAATTCCATCAATATGTCGCGTTTCAGCTGCACTTCACTATCCTGCAGGTGAGTATAATATTGTTTGTGATTTGCTGATAGTTTCCTGGTGTACACAGTACCCATATCAGATCGGTTAATAGATTGCCATTGTAAAATGTCACTTCAGTAATTGCTATAGCACAAATGAATAGCCTAGGCCTTTTTAAACAGAAACTACAGCTCTTGTAGTTTTCAGTACCCCTTTTAACAGGAGTATGACTATGTTCTTCTTGTTGGGACAGTTGGTTTACTTTAAACACTTTTTTTATCTTCTCTAAATCTAAACAAGATAAACGTAATTTAATAGATAGAACACGTTAAAACACTAATTATTGTTACTTTAAAAAAATTCATTTTGAATAAAATATCTGGGTATGCTTGCCAATGTATTAATATAATTGATATTATAGTATTCAGAATGGCTTAATTTCAAGCTTTCAAAACAATTACTCCCTCCATTCCAAAATAATAGTCTTTTTAGCTTTTTTTTTGTTCCAACTTCCAAAATAATAGTCCTTTTAGCTTTTTTAAGCTATTTTTTCAACAATACCCCTATATATAATATAATTAAGAAGATAAATTAATACTTGCATTGAAAAGAGACATCTGCCACAAAAATAAGTTGGTCTAGATAGTAGCATAATTTATGACGAGTAGTTAAAAAACTTAGGGTATTTTGTCTATATTTCTATAAATTGAATATTTCTTATTTAGTGTGCCATAACCTTAAAGGACTATTATTTTGGAATGGAGGGAGTATAAAATTAGATTTGATAATTTGTTGTCGCAAATCAATGTATTTACTACAAATTATTTTGTTAACTTGCAATTTGAAGAATATAAGGTTTTGTTGTGCATGGAATACTTTATGAGGGTTAAAAGCTATTTTTGTATAATAAATGATTTTCTTGTAAATGGACAGGCTTGGAGGGTTCAGATGCAGGTCTAGCATCTGTGCTGGAGTCCCTGGAATTCTGTTTGAAACTTCGTGGTTCTGAAGCTAGTGTGTTGGAAGATTTATTAAGGGCTATTAATCTTGTCTATATTAGACGGGATCTTGTTCAAAGTGGTGAAGCCTTGTTGAATCATGCCAACCTTGTTCAACAAGAATATGAAAAGTAAATATGTTTCTAACCCCTGAATCCATTGTGCATTCATGGTTAATGTTTCTAGTAGATTCAAATTTATGTACTGGCAAGAGAACGATGTAGTTAATTTATTTTTCCATCTTTTCCAGAGAAACGTACCTTCTGAATTTTTTAAAAACCTTCTCTTCTTTGACATTTGATATAATGATGCAGGACAACAAAATTTTGTTTGAGTAAGGCTGAAGAACAGGAGAAAACTATCATGGAAGAATGGTTGCCTGAACTTAAGAAGGCTGTTTTGAGTGCTCAGCAGAGCTTGGAAGATTGCAAATATGTCGGGGGATTGGTGAGTTACCCTGCTATTATTACTATTATGCAAATATGACGACCTTCATAAAATATAAAATTTATTTAAAGTATAATATATAATATAATAAAGTAAATAATAATGATAAACTAAATAAAACATAATGTGATACTAAATTAAATAATAACAGTGATAAAAACTAAATAAAACATAATCTATAATATAATAAATTAAATAGTTTTTTTTTTGTATTTTTTATTTTTTACTTTTATATGAAGCATATTTTTACGAATTTATGAGTTGAGTTTATGGAACTTCTACGAGTGTTAATGTGAGCTCTCAAGTTTGACAATCTTGTACGCATATCTAATGATACTTGACTGTTCATGATAGTGGTTATCAGTTCCCATCACTATAATTGTCCTTGTTTTGTACCTCTTATTTTTCCTATTAAAGCACTTTTTAGTAAGCTAAGGGATACAAATGTCTTTACAAGAATATATCACATTTCTTTGCCTTCTTTATATTTCTTTTATATCAAACATCCTAACAATTTATTCAATTTTTTTATCACTATTTCTTCTTTCCATTTTCTTTCTCAAACCAAATCAAGTATAATGACCCTAAAAATAGGGGCCGAAAGAATACTCAGGAATGAGTTTTTAATACAATTTTTCATATGAAGCTTATTCTTGTTCATTCTCATTTTGTAATATGTCTGTGTTAGTTTAGGTGCAACTTAAGCTCAGTCTGTCAAATATACATATGGCTGAAACAGTGAATATTCGTCAAAGTTGCTTAATTTGATATTTCATCTGGCTGGTAGATTTTTCACGTTCCTATAAAATTTCTATTTCTATTATTAAATTGTAACCTCTTATGCAGCTTGATGAGTGGTGGGAGCAGCCAGCATCGACAGTTGTTGACTGGGTAACAGTGGATGGGCAAAATGTAACTGCCTGGCATAATCATGTGAAACAGCTTCTTGCATTTTGTGACAAGGAGCTATTGTGATTTGTGATTAGAATTGTAAAGCACGTGGAGTGAACAAAATTTTGTGAAGTCTTGTTCATCTTTAGATTTTAGGTAGTGGGGTGGTTTGTTCATGTTAATTGGCAGTGATTAATGGCATTGAATCTTATGATTGTAGAGCTTTGTAATGTAATTTGATTTATTATCTGGCAGTGATTAATTGAAGTTTATTTACTGATTGATGGCTTCATTTACTGAACTCTGGTTTCGTCTGGTGTATACAATTAGAACCGATGAGGAAAAAAAAAAGATTAAGTTGAATGAATTTGCTGAGGGCATGCTAGTGCAGTATTATATTTTCTTTTATTTGAAAATCACAAGGTGTAATAGCCCACAAAACTAGGGGTGATCAAGGGTTAAATCCGATAAAAAATTTACAGTTTGGGTTGGGGTTGTGTTATTTTTTATTTTAAGATCCAACCCAAATTAATCCGATTATTAATGGATTGTATTAATAGGGTTTGAATATTTTTAAAAGATATTTTTTTAGAACAATAATTTTTTTACTTAAAATTTTATAAGTATATACTAATTAAATGTGCTAAAAAAATTTAGTTGTAATAATATTGGACTAATAAAATTAATGATTTAAATGCTCATGTAATATTTTTATTTTAGATAAAAATAAAGTATTGTATTAGCATGAGAAAATATAAATAAAATTAAAATAATTATAAAAATAATTTTAAAAAAACATGGATGATTTAATTTAGTAATTTAATAAATTATGTGAGTTAAAAATTAATGTATTTTGCATTTAACAGTGAATTTATATAATAATAATAATAATAATAATAATAATAATAATAATTTAATTGCGTGGTATATGTTGAGTTTAAAAAGATAAAACTCATTATCCAACACTTTATAATTGAATTCTAATTAGGTCGGATAAGGTTAACTTAAACACTTAAAAATCTCTTCCAATATAATTAGGTCAGTTTGGATTGAATTGGATAATTGGATTGGGTAACAGATAAACCTAGATTTGTGAATATCCTTAAACAAAACTAATGTGATACATATTCGAAAATTTAATATACATTTGATTTCTAGTTTTCAAAGTAATTTGAAGTTTTTTTTGGTTAATATATGTTTTTTATAACTAATAAATACTTAAATTTTGTGTTTGTTTTTTAATAAATTTTGAATTTAATTCATTTTTACTCCTTCTATTTTGTTAATCTATAATTTTGATATCTTTATTTTAAAATAAAAATATTTGGTTCCTTTGTTTTAAAAAATATTTGATTTTAGTCCCCTATTTTAAAATATCTTCATTTGGTCCTCTATTTTACAAAATTTAAAATTTTAGTCAAATTCTTATTTTTGTCTATGTTTTATTTCTATTATTTTGATCCAACTGAACGTTTGATCTAATATATTTATTTAA
>PYAF01003543.1:1902192-1925811 GCA_007407185.1 Glycine tomentella
ACTGAACGTTTGATCTAATATATTTATTTAAGGTGTTATATAAATGATTTGATTAATTATAATATAAGATATAAAATGTACATAAAATTTAAGAATTGACCAAACTAGTAGATTTTTTTAAATATAGGGATCAAAGTTTTAATTTTTAAAATAGAAGGATCTAATGTCTTTATTTTAAAATATGAGGACTAAAATCATGATTTTTTAAAACAGAGAAACCAAATATCTCTATTTTAAACTAAAATAAATTACATTCAAGTCATAAATTTTTTATTCATTTTTGCTCAAAAATTTTGATTTTGTTTGTTAACTTAAAAATTCTTGACTAAAATATGTTTGGGAAGGAAAATTCAAAATTACATTAAAAATGACTGTACGAATAGAGACGAATTGTTTTGATTGGTGAATTTTTTCGTATATATCTTTCTTGATTTCTGTCAATTATTTGTTGTCCATTTAAAATATCACAAGTGCTTCTTCGTGCAATAAGTACAAAATGTCATTTGTAATAAATAGCAGTTCTCTTTTTAAAATAATCATTACATGCACCAAAAAAAGTAATGATCATTATAAAAATATTTTTTTCTCATTTATTTAATATATAATATTTAATACGTAATTTTTAAAATAATGTTCCACAAAATATTATTTTTTAGGAAAACTCTAATGTTTTATTTTTCACAAAAATTATTCTGTAGAAGAGCTAGAAACTCAATTTTTTTAAGAGTTTAACTTTTGTACATTAGGGTCTTTATATAATTAACTAATTAAAATTATTAAAGATAAAGCTTTTAAAATAATCATTATATGTAAAAAATGATTATAAAAATGAAGATTCATCTCATTTAATTTATAATTAAATGAAAGTATAAAATGTACTATTACTATATTTGAATCTAATTTCTTATTTAAATTATTGGAGTTTGATTTTTATGTATAAAAATTTATTTAAATTCAGGAAAAAAATTGAATGACATTAAAACACCTTAAAAAAAAAACCTAGGTTTCATCATCCTTAAGCCGTCCTTAAATCAATCAGCCTCTTGCAATAACTTGCCGAATACGAGACTCTTCAAAGCTTGTGTCTCCCACTCGTCTCAATGTGCGTGATTACCACCATATGGCTTTGTCCTATTTTATGTTTAGTTCCTTAGCATGCATATATTATGGTTCTACCTTTATGTTTGTGCTTTGTTAGGGTTTGAATTTGAAATTAAATAGAAATAAAAGAAATTAAAAGAAAAAAAATACAAATGATAGAAATAGTCAAATAGTGAAAAAGTAGAGAAAAAAAAATATTGTTTAATTTGAATAGATAGAAATAGGAAGGAAAGAAGTGGATCAATTTCTCTTCATTTGGTTTGATGGTGGAAAAAGAGAGTGGAAAGAAATCTATATATGTTGAATTTGAGCTTAAATATGAAGCATGGGTATATATTTTAATTTTGTTTCCGGCATCTCTAACATATATATCATTTTTTTTGGTTAGATAATGGCACGGTTAGATCATGCAAAGAGGAAAAGGCACATCATCATAATAATTATGTATTTACATTGTTTAAACCAATTTACTCTCTTTTTCATGAATATATGTGTCTTATATTATTGGTCAATAATTTAATTAAGAAGGAGAACTAGGAGAAGGATAACTGGGAATCATCACGGTAGCTAGAGCTATGGTGAGATGTCATTTTTCACAGCAAGCCTTTACCTAGCTTTGATGAAGATGGATCCAGTAGTAAAAATGTTGAGAGCCCCCTACTACTGTTATGGAAGAAATCTGCAAAGAAGTTGATGTTGAAATTAACTTAAGTTGCCAAAGACCTTGATAACCTAGTTCACTCTGATGCTGAAACCCAAACATCCACTGATGATGGACAAAGTAGTGGGTGAATGAAAGTAGGAGAGCTAAAAAAAGATACCGATGTGAATATTCATTGATTGAAACAGTTGTTGATAGTATCGATAAGTTTGGAGTCTTGTTTGAAAAATGACTAATTCAATTAATGAATTGGCTTCATGTTTGAAAAATCAATCCGATGGAGTCAATAGAGCAATGTTGGTTAATGAATAGTTGAAGAAAATAAAAGGATCGACAACTCGACAAAGGGCTCGAGTTGGTCTTATGATATTCAGGCATATTCATACAACAGACTCTTATTCATGCAAATGGATTATGAAGATAAAAAGGTTGCTAGTAAATGATATTTTGGCTGAAAATTCAATCTGTGAAAAGTATTTTTGCTTGCAGATCTATAAGGATTCTTATGTATTTTTTTCAAGTTATTTTTTCTAGGACAATATGCATGGATTGTAATATGATTAATATTTTTTTTTCTCCTTAACTTTGATCAAGTTTATATTATTAATATAGTATTATTACCTATTACTTATTTGGTTCCTTTAATTTAATGGTCTTGAACAATATTTTTATCCTTTTAAATAGAATGAGAGATAATGTCTTTGGTACACTTTTTATCCTTTGTAACATTTTTCTCTGTCCATTAATCACTACTACAAAATAAACTTTTTACATCAATTCTACAGTGCATTACACATTGGTATTATTAGAAAATATACTATTAAAAAAATCACTAACTTTAAGTTATCATATCGATTATCCTTTTAAATAGAATGAGATAACGTGACTTTAGTAAAAATAATTAATTATATACTAATTAAAATGTCAATTGATATAATTTAATTTTTTAATTTCAAGTAAAAAATAAGATTATTCTAAAATATTTTTCATTAGAATTCGTTATCATGAATAAAAATAAGTCATTGAAAATAAAATTAAAATTAAATGAAAGATATTTTAAGAATGATATTATTAATTAAATGAAAGATATTTTAAGAATGATATTATTAAATATGACAAAATTAATTAGTAATATTTGTTTATATTTAAATTTAACATACAAAGATTATTATTTTTTGTTTATATATGAGTTTCGTTGCGGATTCGCGCGGTCATTTTCTCTAGTTGGAGACTTGTAGGTGGGGGTTACAGATTAAGTAACAAGAAATCTGATTTATATAATACGAGAGGGGGAAAAACAATTTTTTGAAAACTAGGACTAACTAATTTTTTTTTAAAGGTAAGTTTAAATTTGAAGAATTAGAAACAAAAATAACCCAAATTTGAGGGAAAAACATTTAAACCAAAGTTGAGATAAAATTTATTTTAAGAAAAAGTTAAAATTGTGTATTATGTTCGAGTTGCTGTCACCTATAATATTTTTATCCTTATCTTACTCGATCCTAATAATTTAATGTTGGGTACAAAGTGATATGGGTGTGAATCACGTGATTATTGTAAATATTTACTTCTATATATAAAAAGTCTGTAGGGCTCGCGAGCAATAATTGGGACTCTGTTTTAGAATTTATATTGAAAGAAATTGAATTCTATCATAATAAATTTCGATAAGTATGTAGCATTGCTTATGTGAGTATATAACAAGGAATACTTTTATTATTTATTTATTTGTGTCATATTAACTTTGAGACAACACAAACATGGAACTCAGAATTAATAGCAAAATAATAAGCAAAGGCAGTTCAACAATTACGTAAAGTTATATATTGATTTGTCAAATACTTCAGAAAAAAGTGATGATAATATTTTTCCAAACAAACAAAGCAGGTTGTAATAAAAATGATGTACGAATAATATTTTTGATGATTTGATGTACGAATAATATTAGTTTATATTCAGCTGAGAATACTTTGCTGTTGTAACTTTTAATTGTGATGTGAAAAATGAGAATAAGTGTTGTTTCTTCAACAATCTATTATTTTCTCTCTGTTTTCACGAACATCCTTATCTCCCATGTCTGGTACACAACCCATCATCTTAAACTCTATAAACCATTAATTATAACAGTAAAAATACTCACATGCATATCTGCATTTCAAGGTGCTCACATGTTGCAGCTCTTGGAATTCATTACCAAACATTTCATGCTAACACAGCTTGTTCTAGCTCTCAATATTGTTAATCCACCACGCTCATGTCTTGCTTGCTCACAGATTTTTTGGCTACTTTCTGTGTCTCGTGAACCAACAGGGTCCCATTCCCAACCATTTTTTTTTTTTTTTTGTATTTTCATACCAACAAAAAAACAAACATCCAATTAAATAAAACAGCAGCAAGGGGTTTCTCTTTATCTAAACTTTCCACCCACCAAATTACCTTCTTTCCCAGCTGTTTGGTGATGGGAAAACAAGCCTACAATTACTGCATTTTACTTTACAGTTGACCGGTTTTTGCATGATAGACATAAATAGCCTTGTTATTTGTCGGGCTATAAAAATTTATTGTTTTGATTCTCTTTAACAAAGACAACAAGAGGGAACAAAGAAAAGATAAGGAAGTAAAAGAAAGAGGTACAAACATACTTCAATAATGTACACGATATATAGCAGAATCAAGCACTATAGCCTTTAAGTCCTTTACTCATAGACAAGTTTTTCTAAGAGAAGAAAACCTGAGAATGTCTTGGTTCCTTGTAATTCTATTTCTCAGTCTCACATTTGGTAGAACTCATTCTGAGGCTAGCCATGACAAGAAGCTTCCCTCTGCTGTTGTAGTTGGCACTGTTTACTGTGACACATGCTTCCAACAGGATTTCTCCATGGGCAACCACTTTATTTCAGGTGCATTTCCACTGCTTGACTTATTTTTCTTAAAAAAGTTCAATTTCATATCTCTTTAACACTTACACACATGCTCTAAATTTTGATTATGAAGTTATGTTGTCTTATATTTTTCTATATTCATGATGGCAGGTGCATCAGTTGCTGTAGAATGCAAAGATGGGAACGGGAGGTCAAAGCCAAGGTTTAGGAAAGAAGTGAAGACAGATGAGCATGGGGAGTTTAAGGTGCAGTTGCCTTTCTCAGTGAGCAAACATGTGAAAAGAATAAAAGGATGCACTGTGAAACTAATAAATAGCAGTGAACCTTATTGTGCTGTTGCCTCAGCAGCAACTTCTTCCTCACTGTGCCTCAAGTCCAGAAAGCAAGGACTACACATATTCTCAGCCGGATTTTTCTCATTCAAGCCTCTTAGACAGCCACTTCTTTGCAACCAAAAACCAAGCATTCAAAACATCAAGGGCCCTGATTATGTGAAACACATATTTCCTCCAAAAATAGATCCATCATTTCCTCCTCCACTTCAGGATCCTAAAACACCTGGTGGTCTTCTTCCTCCCATTCCTGGATTACCCGACCTTCCACCAGTGTTGCCACCACTCCCTCTTTTGCCACCCCTTTCAGGAATATTGTCACCACTAGTCCCTGCAGGAATCCCTAATGAGTCCCCAAATATTCAGCCTTCAGATCAGAAACTGCAAAACCCTAATAACCTCATATTTCCTCCTAACCCATTTCAGCCACCACCCTCAGTCCCCAACCCTCTTCAGCAGCCTCCTTTAATTCCTAACCCATTAGAGCCATCAGGCCCATCGTCTCTTGTTCCTAACCCACTCCAGCCTCCCTCATCAGGAGCATTACCACCACTGTTTCCGTTTCCAACAGTACCAGGTTTAACTCCATCTCCACAACCACCAGCTCTTCCCTTTCCTTTCCCTCCATCATTCCCTCCACCTAACGTCCCTGGCACACCCTCTTCTTCCTCTTCAAAGAATGCTTCTCCTTAATTAAATAGTAGCTATCCATGCAATTCTCCAATAGCTCCTTCCACGTGGTGAACTTACTTTCTTTATGGAAATTGTAATATGGTTATGATACGAATAGGAAAGTTAACATGGGGATCGATGTGCATCCTTACAGTGAGTACTGCTAAAAAATTGAAACATGAATCATGTATTATTAGTAATAAATATAAGGACGTGGTCATTAATGTGTTAATCCTTGAGTTGTTGTGGAAATGGAAACTTCTGATTATGACTGCAGCTGTAGATTCTAAAAGCGCCTCGAGATTAAATAAATAAAATCTCTTACTAACATTGTATGGCTTTGAAATAAAATCTGAAAAGTTTGTCGTAAAGAAACAACACCTTGCAATGGCATGTATGGTTATGGGATCATTAACTAGTGAGATTAGGGCTAGGAGATTGGTTGTTTGGTTGGGAAAATAATTAAATAAGTAGGGTTTGAATTTAAAAACTATGTAAAAGAACCTTGGAGAAAAGAACTGCAAAACATAATAACATAAGAGAGAAAAAGATAAAAGGCACTAAATAACATTTATAGCATCAACTTGAATTTGCTAACTCCTACTTTGAAACATAGTTAAAATGTAAAGTTTGTTGATACTCCAACTCTAGTGAAATCACCACCAAAATAGACACTAGTTTTGCACGAACACAAGATGATTGAATATCATAAATATATATGCCAGTCTCTTCCAAGTGCCATGCTTTCTGCTAGCAGTGTCACCAATTGAAGGAAAGTGACATCAAGCTAAACTTTAGATACTTGCCAATTTCATGGCATGCAGAAAATTAAACAATGAGCTCATTGTAAATGTTAGAATATTAATTGGACATTCTCTTAAGAATTACGCAGTGAAACCAATGATATGGTAAAATTGTAACGCACCAAAAATAATCTAATAATTATTTAAATAGATTAAATTATTTTAATATATTATATTGTTATTTTTATTTTGAAAATATGTTAGTATAATAATATATTAGATTAGTTAAAAATAATTATAATTAAAAATAATAGAAATAATAGAAATAATAGATAAAAAAGATCGGTCGAATAAATTTCAAATGACACACATTCTTGAATCACACACATCTCTCTTTGTATTAGAGAGTTGTTTGAGAAAAACAAAAAAAGTAAAAAAAAATTATTTCCACTCAATTGGTAGCTGAGAAAAAAAATAACAAAGAGTATAAATTTTTATTTCAAAAGTAACTAAAATAATCATTTTTAAAACTTTCATATATGACTCTTAAAGAATGTGATTTTGTATTCTTGATATAAATCTTAGTATTTTAATAAACTTCATCGAGAGTTCGTTAGGCATAACTTCAACATCTAAGTTATTTTAATTATACAAGGTCTGCTGCGGTGATTTTAATTGACGGTATGATCGCAAATTGTGAGACTTATTGCTTTTTCTTGTTCACAAGTTGATAATCTGGGAGGAAAATATGGTGTTGAGTTTCTTGATTTTATATGTAGTGGCCTCAATTCCTTTTGAGATTGGCTAAAAGGTTTTTAATTGTAATTACAATTAAGCAGCGGAGATCGTTTCCTCTGAAGTTGTTATACCGTATATATATATATATATATATATATATACATATATATATGTATATGTATATGCTTATTTCTTACCAAGAAACATAATGATAATTATAAACTTTACATTTATCTCGTAGTTAACTAATTTATTAGAAAATTTTAAACCACTTAGAAAATTAAGATGTGCATTAGTAAAGAATCCAAACATCAACTTCAAAGTGAGAGATACTACTATTACGTAACACGAATATATAACGTTGTAAGCACCGTAAATCGGAGGCCTAGGGATTATCACAAATATGCCATTAATTGCGTCATTTTGCTTTTTAAGATGAAAACATCCAATAGTATTTATACAGAAAGTTATTCCAAGACTTTCAAAGGAGTTCAGAACTGAGACAACGACCGTACTGTCACTTTTGAAAAAAAAATTTACTTGAATGCCACGTGATTCAAAAATTTTACCAGACTGTCATGCGGCGTAATTTGTTAGGGAGTCCAGCGAATTAGGT
This sequence comes from Glycine tomentella, assembly GCA_007407185.1. NCBI lineage: Eukaryota > Viridiplantae > Streptophyta > Magnoliopsida > Fabales > Fabaceae > Glycine > Glycine tomentella. The sequence goes on from PYAF01003543.1 coordinate 1,909,938, forward strand.
GATGGACACGTGACACAACGTGACATAATTCGTTCGCTAGGGAGCCCAACGAATTAGGTAGACACGTGGCAGACATGCAGTATTTCGCTGGAGGGTCCAGCGAATTAGGTGACAATATGGACAAAAAACCTCGAAACTTCAAACGGTCATAACTTTTGATAGAAATGTCCGATGGAGGCGTACGATATGTCAAAACGTTCGAAATTCAGAGGCGAAGCCCTGGGCAACTTTCGAAGGGGAGTTGGTCCACCATTTTTTCCAAAAAATGCCTCTAAGTGCTTCAAAATTAGCATTTCAGATTCAAGCATTCAAAAATTCAATTATTTTTCTATTTTTTAATTATTTAATTAGTTAATTCATTCCTACTTTTTATTTTTTTGATTACTTCTCTTAATTTCAAGCGTTTTGACATATCGTACGCTTTCATCGGATATTTCTATCAGAATTTGGACCATTTAAAAGACATATCATACTCTAAAATACTGATTTTGAGGCACTTAGAGGCGTTTTTGAAAAAAATGGTGGACCAACTCCCCTTTGGGGAGTTGCCAAGGGCTTCGCATCTGAATTTCGAACGTTTTGACATATCGTACGCCTCCATCGGACATTTCTATCAAAAGTTATGTCCGTTTGAAGTTTTGCATTTTTTTTCCACCTGGCCACCTAATTCGCTGGGCCCTCCAGCGAAATACTGCATGCCTGCCACGTGTCTACCTAATTTGCTGGGCTCCCTAGCGAATTATGTCACGTTGTGCCACGTGTCCATCACCTAATTCGCTGGTCTCCCTAGCGAATTACGCCGCGTGGCAGTCTGGTAAAATTTTTGGATCGCGTGGCATTAAGGTAAAAAAAATTTCAACCGTGGCAGTACGGTCGTTGTCTCTTCAGAACTCTGGTAGCTTGTTTCAACTTTCAAGTCACAATATCAAAGCAATTTATAAAAACAAATACTAACATTTATTAGTTGCAGAATATTTCTTCGGGCAAACATTTACAACAATGATGTGGAAACTAATAGGTCTCGCATTGGAATTGTATCAATATCCTATCAAGAGCTTCTCTAGCAAAATAGTGTTTGTGGACCATGCCCCTATAATCTGGATGACACATTCCATGTGTAGCCCCAATTAAAATACGCATTCAACAAAAATGTACAGAACTGAACTCCAGATATATATTGAATTAATAAAGAAGCGAATAAGGTAAGACGGATCCAAGAACCCTCCAGTTGAAGTTGCAACCAAATGAAGAAAACTTAGGAATGATACCAATAAATAGTTGCCAGTTTAAATCAGTATAACAGAAACCAATGTTTTAAAAAATGTTTTTCCAACCTTCCTTATCATTCCAAAATGCTGCAGCATAGTTATTTATTAGAGGACTATATATCCAGGTTAGAGGTCTATTGTTAGAAAGTAATTGCTCTGGCAAGCACACCAAGGTGAATCCAAAACTCAATAGATATCAAGTACAAACCTTCCAGTAAACTTTGAATAGATAGAAGAATAGTTCTGCAATCATGCTTAACACTTCTGTAGAAATATTGATCTGATTAATCTACCCTCTGAATTCAAATGCCACATAATCTGTTATAATTCCTACTATATCCCTAATTATAAGAATTTTTTAATTAATTCACGTTTTTTTAAAAAAATAATTAATTTAATTAATCACATTAAATTTATTAATTATTTGTACTATTATTCTAAAATTATTCTTTTTTATCTCTTTATCCACTTAATTATTTCTTATTAATGTTTGAAAAGAGAATAATTAAATATGTACAAAAAAATAATTAATATATTTAAAAATTAAAAACTCTTAAAAATGGATAAACAAATTTTTGAAAAAAAAATTATAATATAAAACGAAAGAGTAAATGTTTACCTAATCCACCGTGCTAAAAGTAAAAGCTGAACCACAATGAAAGCAACAAATTGTTTCACATTCATTGTTTATCACTAACAAAAGTCTATGAAAGAACATTGACCTTTCTTGATGTATGTGTCATGTCATACCCTTAATATGCTTGATTCTCCCAGGGAGTTTCTGCCTTTAACATTTAACCATGTTGTTGTCTATCACAAAATTTAAACCAAACAAATAATAAATATAAGAAAAAGAGGTCAGTATCATAAATTATACATGACTACACACACTTCATATTTTATCTTTTTACTTATCCATCAATTTGTTATAGCATATCCAGTACTCTTCATCAAGCACAGTTTCTCTTGCAACAAATTTCCCAGGCTCAAACCTTTTTACTCAAACTAATTCTTGATCCGATGCAATCGGTCAAATTGGAGAGCTTGTTGGAGGCTTGGAGTTTAAAGTTTCCCCTCAAGGAATGGTGGGGTTGAAAGCTACACAGAGAGTTCTCCCTTCTTCGTATTATAATTATTTTAATCATTAATATTCGACATTTGTCATTGTTGGAGAAAATTTTGCCATGACCCTAATCATGTCAAACATAAAACAGATGCAAACTAAGAATAAATCACTCAAGCAAAACATAAAACTAAAATGGTTCTAAAACAAAAGAGGTAAAAAAATAGAAACTCTCATGGTCAATGAGACAGCAATTCTTGGGCATTTATAAGGGACCCATTGAAGAATAAAGTACAGAATTCAGGTATGTTCAAGCAAAACAAAGATGAATCCATTTGTTCTCATTGGTGTCTTAGCTTTTGTCTAACCCTTTGACATGTATGATGTGATCAATTAGTAGGGACATGTTGCGGTAAGAAGAGCCACCTTGTTCTATTGCTTTCCTTGCCATATCCGCATACTTTCTAGCCCTTTCCTTTATCTCTTGTATTTCTTGGCCATCACCCATTACCTTCTCAATAGAATCCAGAACATTTTCTCTGGTCACCTGAACCCGAGACTTATCTTCTTCTCCCAAGTGAACAACAGATTCAGCTCCCACACTCAGGCCAATCTTCACCACTTGTACAAGTTTCTCATTGAAGAACTGCTCAGCAAACAGAGGAAAAGTTACCAACGGCACGCCAGCACAAATCCCTTCGAGTGTGGAATTCCATCCGCAATGTGTCATGAACGCTCCTATTGCTTTATGGGATAAGATCAACACTTGTGGCGCCCAACCCTTGATCAAAAGCCCTCTCCCTTTCACCCTCTCTTCAAACCCATATTCCAACAGCCACTTCTCCATCTCCTCTCTTCCATATGCACCTCTAAGCACCCAAATGAATGGCCTTTTTGTGGCTTCCAATCCTAACCCGAGCTCTATCAACTGCTCTGGCGTTGCACGGTTTAGGCTACCAAGGCAAACATAAATCACTGAACTCGGAGGCCATGAATCAAGCCACTTCACATACTCACTCTCAAGGTCACTTGAGTTTCTCTTACTTCTCATAGCCTTGTCCATGTCATCCTTATTTGACAGCGACACAGGCCCAACACACCATACCTTATGGTCCGTAAATCTTTGACACTCTTCAACATATTCTGCTTCCAACTCTTCAAAACTATTAACAACTATCCCATATGCTTTTTCTGCAGCTTTCATTACCTTCTCACGGTTAGCATTCAGCTTGAGGTCTGCGCCAGGATTGAATAACCCGGGGAGTTGAGATCTTCGCAATTCAATTCTGTGGGGCATTCCGGGGACAAGAAATTTCTCTTCACCAGACACAGCTTCATAGACCTTATCCTTTTGTAAATTGTGGTTGCATAGTAGAAAGAAACAATTAGTCCCGTCGAATATTATTCTCGGGACATTCAACTTGTTGGCAACATCAGTCACACACATGATATATTTGTCGGCAATTATGCAGCTTGGGTAGGGTCTTTGTTTTTCAAGTAGCTCTTCTAGTGGCTTCTGCAACAAGTCTAAAGCCATGTTGAAGTTGTTTATCAGATCCATTGAAGGCAGAGTGTCTAGGCTCTCACATCCCTCTGGTAGTCCAGCCTCCGCGCACGGAAATTGAACATGTAGAATTTGGATGGGTGAGCCAGATTGAATCTCTCTGTCTATGCTAGCTTGGAATTGGATGGAATTGAGGGGTGTGGTCACTATGCTCACTTTCACTTTGTGTTGTGCCAACAATTTGGCCATGTCTACCATAGGGAGAAGATGACCTGGGGCCATTAAAGGAATGAAAACAAAGTGGAGGTGGCTAAGGACCGTTGGATCCATTGCAGGTTTATGTGTCCTGGGAAATCACAAGGAAATTCATGTTAATTGTTCAATACATTAATAAAATCCACCTTATACATGAAAAAGGTTAATTATATATGTAATTAACTTCATATTTTCAGAAAGTAAAATAAAATTGTTTCATTCAGTATAATCAACATTTTGGTTCTCCTAAGTACAGGGTGAAAATATCTAAATACTCGAGTTAAATACAACATATACAAAAGGGAGTAACTCTAAGTATTGGTCTGAGACATTGAATGTGCTAGTTTCGAAGTTTAATTATTAATATCAACACGTGAGTGTAAAAGTTAATTAAATGGAATTGATGCAGGCAAGGAGATAACTCTGATTTCATGCACAACTAGCCCAGTTGAGAAAAATGCGTGGTTTAGACATGAAAAGTTAGTCCCTTCAAACAAGTTTAGAGTACAAGATCTCAATCATATATTAGTGGTTGAAAATGAAATCTATATATAAGTATAACCCATTACATGGCACCTGAAAAAAAAAGTATGGCTTGAACTGATATCTGATCTTGCTATAATCACTATATATGTGTGAGGATTAATTGAACATAAAACTGTCCTCCAAGTTCAAGGCACTAAGTTAAAATCCATATGATGGACCTAAAAGCTCCCACTCATGTGACATACACAAACAGAACATAAGCAGCAACCAGCAGGTAAGAAACACATCATATATAAAAAAATTTAGAACACATTTGAGGAATGAAATTAACCCATATATCACGAATCTGCAAAGTCAACAGATCTGAGAAATGAAATGAAGATGTATGAATTAACCTCAAGTGTTCCATGAAGTGTTGGAGAAGATGATAAGCCCGATCTGTGAGTTACAAAGCTCATGTGTCTTCTTCGTGAGACTGGCCACTTGTTCTTTAGGTGAAGGTGACTTGCCTTGTGATGTTGTTCCGAGTCAACCCAAAAACAATCAGAATAAATTAAAATTAAAATGGTGACTTTTACTTACTAATAATTACAAGTAGGCAATTAAACTGCAGAGAATGGATTGGGGAGAAACTATATAAAATTTGTGGCTAGAAAAGAAAAATATATAATTGAAAAACAGACAAGTTTCTTGATTAATTAAGGCATATATAGCTTGTAAAGTAAGGAATTTAATTAAAAGGAGATGTCATTAAAGAAAATGCAGTTAAGATTTGGGGAGAGAGTGAAAGTGGAAGAGGAGCTATGCTGTTTCAACAATTTGATACCTCATACTCAGATAACTTGGTTTTTTCGTGGAATCAGAGCTTGAGAACTGCTACGTGTGATACCATACCACGATTCTCTCTCTCACATTCTCGGGAATAAAAGAAGTCAGGAACAGATTCTCCCCCGTTTTGGCATTAACCTGATTCTCACTCTCACATTCTCTCTGGAATAAAAGATGACGTGAAACAGAGCATCTCTAACTCTAATAAGAGATCTTATCCTCCATATTTAATTTTGTTAAGATATTATTATGGAAGAATTGTTAAGATATACATCCATTTCAGAAAAATAAAATTATCCTCTTTTCATTAAATTAATTTATATCCAATTCTTGGTGAAACTTAAAAAATGGTTTAAAATTTAAAAATATAATATATTATTAGAATAAAAAATAGAAAGAATCTTAAGAGTGATATAACAATATAAAATACATAAAAAAGATAACTAAGATTTCAAAAAATGAAATCTTCTTATTAAAGATGCTGAGTCTTAGATTCTTTTACGTTTTTTCATCGAACTTTTTTGTGACAATAAACGTGAAAACATATGACGTGACTTGTGAGTTGTGTCTTTTTCCTCCCGCAATGGATGTCTTAAGGAGTACTTGTTTTCAACCTCTCTTTGATGATTAACCTTCAAAACAGATGCTGCCACAAGGAAAAGAGGTTGCCACGCAGAAGGAAGGTTGAGTTGACCACGCCAAGCCATGTAAGTTTGTGCATTTTAACTTAAATTACCAATTTTACTGATTGTTGATATTTTTATACCAAGTTTTTTTTTTTTAGTTAATTAAGATACTATACATGTTCTCAGAAAATCTTACTTGAAAGCCAAGCGTTGATTTAGAGTTTGAAGATTTAGAAGAAGCATGAAAATTTTGGAAAGAATATGGTAAGAGAGTAGGTTTTGGAGTTAGAAAACAATTCAAAAACAAGTGAAAGAAAGATGGTTGTATAAATTTTAGTTATACAAAACAAATGTTTATCGTGTGCATTTTATATGCTAAAATCCTAGTAACATTTAATTTATTTAGAATTTAATTAAAATATATTAGTAATATAAAAATCTTTTATATTGTTATTCAGTGAAAAAAGTTATCTGGAAATTAAGTTAATTTTGTTTTTAAGGAATTTTGGAATTATGGTTGAATGCATTATTTTATAATAATACTTAAGTAAAGATCTGTATTTAAAGAAGTTGTTTCATTAACAAGGTATTCCTGAAGAAAAAAAAACTTATATATCAAAGAGTTTTATTGAAACCAAAAAATAAAAATCTTCAATTTACAAAAGACTTGTTTAAAATTTTCCAAAAATATTTATGAATAACTAAACAACTTTGAATTCTGATAAAAAAATTAATTATTATAATTTATAATTTATAAGACATCGTGATATTCATGATTCATAATTTCAAATATATATGAAAACTTTTCTCGTGTACCTAAAGTGAAAGCAAATAACTCATCATATGTGAAATATAGCTAGAATGTACTATGTACCAAAATTTATTATGTCTTTTTTTATTCAAATTAAAATATAAGTAGAATGTACCAAAAATTAGTTTTTTTAAAATATCTTATATTCATAAATTTATATTAAATGAATTTTTAAGTAAGTGTTGAAAATTAATATGTGATGAACCTATTAATTATAATAAATTAAAGTATTTATCTTTTAACAAGATAAAAAAATACATACAACAACTTAAATTACAAAAGAAAATAATTAAAAAAGTATATTAATAAATAACAAAAATATATTTATGTCAGAAATAAAGAGTAAGAAAATGAAAACGATTTTTAAAAATAAAATTGCATAAAAATATTATATATATATATATATATATATCTTTTTCTTTAAATATGATGTTATATAAAAAAATCATAAATTAAATTTGATTCTCTTAAACAAGATTTTAAGTTTAAGTCTTAGATGAAAAAAATATAATTTAGAAAAAATATCAAATAAGTGAGACTGGGAAGATTTTATTCTCATTAAATATGATTTAATGAGAAAAATTTGATTCTCATTAAATCTTTCAAGTATGCATTATAAAAAGTTTTTCTATACTTTATACTAGTTTGATAATATACCAATGATACCATGCATTATACCAAGGTACGTAGGTAGGGGAACTCCTTGTCATGGGGTTATTAAATTAGTGAGACTGGGGCTGGGAGATTGGTTATGGAGTTGGGAAACTAGAGGGAAATAATCAAATAAGTAGGGCTTGAATCTGAAAAGCATATAAAAAAACCTCAAGAGAAATAAACTGCAAACATCATGACATTAATCAAGACAAAAAAGAAAAAGATACATGTATAACACCAAGTACGATTTGCTAGCTCATATTTTGAGACCTATCTTAAGTATTTATGGTGTTACATAGAAGCTTATTCAATCAAGAACTTAGTCCAAGATGACTGCAATTTATATTCTTTCATCATCCATACCTCAGCCCTTTCATTATCAACCAAGTTATGACACAAACATAGATATCCTTTAATTGCCGTCAATGTTAAACTAAATATTTTACTTTTAACTTCCATGGTTAAATCATGTGGCAAAGGAATCTCTGATAAGCTTCTTCGTCTCAGATCATAGGCAATAATTGCATCAAAATGCTTCTTATTGGATAAAGCCAACCAATGAAAAGCCCCGTTCAAGAATGGCCCAGGTGGTGTCAATGAATACCCAAAGTTACCCTCAACTTTCTTCCCTGAATTGGTTTTTCTGGATAAAAACTTGATTCCCCAAATGTGCATGCTACTAGGGTTAGGGTAGATGGAGAAATCATAATTAAGAAGAATTTGATTGGTGCGTGCAGCGGCTAAGTGAGATTTTACAAAATGGGGATCAGAAATGAGGGAGTGCCATGATTTACAAACGCATTTGAAACGCAAGAGAGATTTGATTGGCAACCTCAATAAAATTTCTACTATCAAGTCATGAGAGAGAGTGGAATTCATTTCCTTTTTACTTTGAGTGGCATGCACAGAGAAAGGGAAGGCAATATATAAGATAACTACTTAGCTTTTAAGAAAGATTAAGAGGTAATATTTTGGCCTTTGACCTTTGGTGTGAGAGCTAACTTGCTAGTTGGTGAAACCATATTTTGGTTAATAGCAAGAGGCAAATTCATATGATAGCTTAGGAGTTATACCTTTTGGTTGTCTGGCATGGATAGTTATTAATTTACACCTTTTTTTTTCCACCGTTATTAGAACTTGATCTATTGTGGCAGTCAATTTTTTTTTTTTTGATATTATGAGTTTGTGACTGTATTTTTAATTGCAAATATATTAAATTATGACTTTGTTTGTGTTTAATAATAACCTTATCAAAAATTAAATTAAACTAGCCGAGTTAATTTGCAGTACATTTACTTTTCAAATAGAAAATGACTTTTTTTTTTTTACAGAAATAGAAAATCATATTTAAGAATAGGTTAAATTAGTTTTTTATCCTTTAATTTATTATTTAAGTTCAATTTGATCCTCTAATTTTTAAAATTAATTTAATTTAGTCATGCCATTTAAATTAAATTGACACTATTAAGAAATATTTATTTTGACAAAATGTGATTTCTTAACACTATATATTGATCCAATTTAGCCTGTAAGACCAAATTGAATCAATTTTAAAAATTAAAAGACCCAATTAAATCCAAAAAAATTAAAAGATCAAATTAAATTTAAAAATAAATTAAAGAAAAAAAAACTAATTTAACCTTAACAATATCAACAACTAAACCCTAAACAATAACCTTTTGTCTATTTTAAAATGTAGACTAATATTATCAATATTAGGTTGGTATAAGAAGGATTAGACTCATATACCTTAAATCAAGTTTTGAATTCGAATCTTATGAATGAAAAAAAAATGATTAAAAGAACAAATATTTGTCAACCATATTTCTAAGCAAAGATTAATCATCTACCATTCACACTTAAAATATAGTAAAATAATACTAATATTGTAAAGAAATCATGTTTGTTGTCATATCATGATTTATGTTTATCCACATATCATTGATTCAAGTAATACTCGACTCAATTCCATTAAACAATGTCTTTTTTTTTTAGTTTTGTAAATAAAAAAATGTGATTAAAAAAATAATCTCACTAAAGATGATTAATCAAATTTTCTAAAAAAAATTAATTATCAGCAAAATCAATGAAGACTACCACTAACATAGTAAAAAATATATGTATGATTTATGTTTTGTATAACATTTACTTATTTTTGTCAATACATAAAAGGTTACACAAAATCAATAATAATAATAATAATAATAAAAAAGTCACCGCTGTCAAGCTTATTGAAAAAAATCCAAAGAGTTGATGGTATTAAATTGAAAAAAAAAAAAAAAACTCACACCATATTTTTATACTCCGTATTCTTACACTCAGTTGTATTGTATAATGAAAAGTAAAGAGCAAAACTTATATATATATATATATATATATGTATAGTTTCATATAATTAAATATCATTTTAAAAATTCAAAACAATTTATGTTCGTTTTATAATTGTTTATTTTGTGACAGTGATATTAATTTTGATAGGCAATTTATGATTTTGAGTCTGGTGTCTAATATGAAGGGGATATTATGAATTTATTAATAAAAAGTTAATAAACTTTAATAAAAATAGAAGAAAAAATTTGTGACGGTAAAAAATGACATGAGAATGACAAATAACAGATCAGTTCTTTACTGCATCTTCATTATAATGATTTTATTATGAAACCCTTCTTTCAAGTCTCTTGCATAATATCAATAACTGAATGTAAAAAATAAGGTCAATAAAAAAATGTATAAGTTTACTTTACATAAAGAAAGGACAAAAAAATTAATCTGGTGAAAATTCAAACTTTGAACTAAAAAATGGAGATCAACAGCAATGAAGATATAAAATAACTTCTAAGAAATAAAAAATATAAAAAGAAACTAATATTTGAAGAAAATTTAATTAACAAATACCCCTAAAGATTAAAAAAAAAAAAAAAAAACTATAACAACGTATAATACAAAATGGGTAAAAAAAACTTGAAATTTCAAAACAAAACAGATGAATTGAAAAACATTGAATGATAATATGATATACACTAGAAAAAATAAGATAAAGAGAACAAAATATTGAATAATTTAGCAAAAAGAACAGAACACATAAAGAGATGGAAGAAAAATATATAAACTCAAAAGTTGAAAAGATAAATCATTATTAGCTAAAAATTGCAATACATGCAGTTACCGAGAACAAGCGGGGCTGGCCTTGGGCACATTTCACGGTGCGATCGCTTCTAGACATGGCAGCGGTATACGAATTTGTGAGTACTCATCCGAATCTGTTCCGATTTTAACGAGAAAAAATCGAGTTTTTTGGGTTTGAGTTTTTTCTGATAGTCAAAAGCAGGGACAGGGATGAATATGAGATTATTGATACCCGCCCTGTCCCCGCCCGTAATAAATAATATTAAAAAATAAAAAATATATTTTATTTTCTATTTTTTAATTGAATTGATTGATTTAGTTTTGTAATTTTTAAATTATGATCTCATATTTTAAATGTGGCTTTGTTATTATTATTTTTTTGTTACTTAATTAACTTTTTCGTCCGATTTTTCAATAAAAAAAGTTATATTATTTTTTTATTTTTTTATTTTAATCAAATAGTAGGACGGGGCGGGGCGGGGAAAACCCGACCCCCAGCGGGGACGGGAATGTGGATAGGTTTTAAAACCCGACGAAGATCGGGGACGGGGGCGGAGACGGGGAATGCGATACCCGCCTCTGCTCCGTCCCGTTGACATGCCTAATCGCCTGGATCCATAATTAGAACTTAGAAGATATACATTTTTTTTTGTTAAATAATAATTGTGTAGTGAAAAAATTATATTGTTTCATTAATAAATTGGATTTTTTTTTGTTTTATGTCTTTTTTTTATTCGAATTAAAATATAAATAGAATATACCAAAAATTAGTTTTTTTCTAAAATATGTTATATTCATAAATTTATATTAAATAAATTTTTATGTAAGTGTGGAAAATTAATATGTAATGAACCTATTAATTATAATAACTTAAAGTATTTATCTTTTAACAAGATAAAAAATACATACAACAACTTAAATTAACAAAAAAGTTAGTATATATTATGTGAAGAGAATAGAAAACAGAAATAAAGAGTAAGAAAATGAAAACGATTTTTAAAAATTAAAATTGCATAAAAATATTATGTATACATATTGTGTATATTTTTTTAAAAAAAATATGATGTTATATAAAAAAAATATCATAAATTAGATTTGATTTTCTTAAACAAAATTTTAAGTTCAAATCTTAGATGAAAAATATGATTAAGAGAAAAGATTTTGATTAATCAAATTTTTTTATGATAATTTTTACCAACTTAATAAATACTTTATACAAATAATATATATATATATATATATATATATATATATATATATTAAGGCTCTTATGATCTTATCAATTATTCTACGTAAGAACCCTCTATTGTCGGGAACGAACGGCCTTGAGAACAAGCTCACTGCAAAAGGACACCAGGCCGGCAAAGGTGCAAAGCCGACATAACTGCCTGATCAAACCCGTTGCACATCCATTAGTTAATTTTTTTTTTTTTTTTGAATATAGCCATATAAAGAAATGCTAACTAAACACACATCCGTTAAAAAGTGTGTTGCATGCTAACAATCGTTATTAAGATCATGATCATTAATGCATCAGCTTTAGCAACATTCGAAATAAAATGAGGAAGAACCTCAAGTATTCTTAATTGAAAATTTAAGGATAAATCAAAACTTGCTGATGATATATAAGATGGTTCCACTTCAAAGTACATCCCTGCAAGGAATACTCCTTAGTCCTTAATATCTTGAATCAGACTAAAGCAAGGATGATAAGATGGACATCCATTGTTTAGTAAAGATATAGACACATGTGAATCATATTCAACAATAAAATGCTTGAACCCGTGACTCCAAACAATTTTAATTCCAAGCAAAATTGTCGAAAGTTCAGCTATAACAACTTAGTACTAGAACCAATATCAGCAGCATAGGAAAACAAAACCTGACCATTTGAATCCCTAAATACACCTCCAGCAGCTGCTTTATTCAAAGCACACACTGATCCATCGCAATTTAATATATATTGTCCATAGGTTGTAAGCAACCAGCAAATGCTAGATTTCTCGTTACCGTTCACACCGCCCAGCTGCAAGGAATTATGTACATGCATCATTTAATTTTAAAAATATAACAAAAAAAAAGTATTATATGCAAGGATGTGGGAGAGTAGAAAATAGGTGAAATCATGATTTTTCACATACCAAACAATGTGCATATAACGTTTCCTTTCCCATTACAAGGTGAATGAGAATATAATGGAGAAAGGGATTGGAGAATAATGCGTACCTAATTTTTGTTGTCCGTTACTGTTGGTCACCTTCACTTGTTTCCCAAGTGACACTGGAGGGGAGTGATAGTTGACTCTCTCTATAAATAGCAGACTGTTGATCTTGATCGGCACAGTAGTACTGTTCACATGCAGCAGCAGCAACACAGGTGTGATGCTCAAACAACTCTAGATCTCCTTTGTTATTATGTTTCTCTAATCTTCCTCTCATACTTGATCCCAAAATTCCTCCATCTTTGGTGATGCATATCGGGGAAAAGCCATAAGTAGGGATTACAAACAACTTAGTCCAAGATGCACTTTATAGTCTTTCATCACCCATATTTCGGTCATTGCCCAGTCTTCGATCGAACAACACACACTGAAACATCCTCCTATTACTCTTAAATTTAACACTTTATATTTTTCCATAGTTAAATTATCAAATAGAGGAATATCTGATAAACTCCTTTTTACCAAATCAAATGCAATAATCACATTAATCCATTTGTCCTCAGAGAAAACCAACCAATGAAGAGCCTCATTGAAGAGTGACCCAATTCTGAATTTCGGGTCGATATAATGATATATAAGATTAATTTCTATCATGTCTCTTTTCCTGAAATGAGTTTTGAATGAGAAAATTTGGATTTCAGTTTCGCAAAAAGATCGGATCATGATTAGCAAGTAGTCATCCGTTGATGTGTCATACCCAAAACCATATGAAAATCGACATGTTAACATATTTTCAAAGTTTAATAAGAAATCGTTTAAGGCATCTTGTCAATGGATTCCATATAATAACATCACGACTCATCTTGTAATATAAAAGTACAAACCCTCTGCATGAACCTAAAATCTCGGCTCGATTGGGCAAACCATCATAATTGTCATAGTTGCATGTTGGGGTTTGCATGGGGGTGATTGAAGTGGGAGAAGCAAATACATTGCAGCAGAACATGTGTCTAGTGGAACATCAGTATCAATGGATTGAATTTGAAGAGAAAACCATTTTGATCTGAGAATGAGTCGATGGGAGGGTGTGGCAGCGAGGTCATAATGGGAATTGCCAAATTGGGGATCGGAGATGATAAAATGCCATGACTTACACACGCACTTGCAACGCGAAACAGATTTCACTGGCAATCTTAGAAGAATTTCTCTCATCAACTCCATAGGGAGAGTGTGATTTTCCATGCTCGTTGCTCTTCTGCGGGTTCTCCAACGTTTAACTTGGATTTCTTAGCCCTTTTGATGCTCCTATACCACATCAATTTCAAGAATATTAGAAATCACAAAAAAAGAAAAAAAAATTGCTTACAACATACTAAAATACTCTTGTAATTAAATAACAAAAATGTAAGTCTTACTTCATATCAAATGAACCCCATTAAAAGAAAGTTTTGTACATCACCATTGACCTGTATCTAGCTTTCTCCATGACATTATTATTATATTTTAAATTTCTCTCTTGATTGTAAAATTTGTTGTACAAGTATGTATCATTTCTCATTAGAAAAGTATGTTAATTAGTGTCATGCTGCTAACACTTTTCATCACAAAACTGTAGATCTCAATTTTGATTTAAGAAGAATTCGTTAAGTGGGTGATGCAATTAAGTTAAAATGAGATTTTTGATATGAGGAACTCATGTGCTTTACAAACACATTTGAAACAGGAAGAGAGATTTGACAGACAACCTCAATAAAATTTCTACTGTCATCTAATGACAGAAAATGGGGTTCATTTTCTTCTTACTTTGATTAGCAAGAGAGAAAGGGAATGCGATTTATAAGATACGTATTTAGCTTTTAAGAAACAGTAAGGGGTCATTAGCCTTTGTCTTTTCGTGTAAGATGCTAGCTAGTTTGTGAAATAATATTTTGGTTAGTAACAAAAGGCAATTTCATGTGACATTTTAGGAGTTATGCCTTTTGATTGTTTGGTGTGGGTGGTTTTGAATTTACACTTTTTTTTCCCTTTAGAATTTAATCTATTGCAAGGTACGCTCTACGTATTTCAATTGCCGGGCATAATGATTATGACTTGTGCGTGTCTAATAAAAAGAATTAAACTAGCGGCATTAATTTGAAGTGCATATATACTTTTCAAATAGAAAATCATAAAAGGTTGAAAAATTTAACAATCTAAAATATTTAAATGATAACCATTGTCTATTTTAATATTTAGACTAATGATTTATGTTATGTATAATAGTTACTTATATTTATCAATACATACAAGGTTATAGAGAATAAGGTCCACCGCAAATGAACACTATGTCGATCCAGGTGCGAAGTAGACATAAATGCGGCAACAACCTAATGTTTGGGCAAGCCCATTGCAAATCCACTTATATTTCACTTATAAGACCAAATATTAGTATAAAAAAAGTTTGCTAACTATGTGAGAATATAGCTATAGAGAAAAATGATAGATTATTCAACATATGTTATTCATACGTTCTTTAACATATTTTTTGGAACATATTTTTAATTAATGACTAAAACTTATTAGAATTACAAAATTTTACAAGTGTCACTTCTTACTTATATTAAATGAGTCTTACTTCTGATTTTGTTTTTGATAATAGAGACGGGATTAGGAGTGAGTTTTTAGTTAACATCCTTTATAAGATTATAGATGTATCTTAATGGAAAAACTCCTGGTAAGCACTAATTTTAGGCAATCAAAGTATCAAAATGTTGTTAGCAAACTCCAGAAATAAGTAAGCAAACCGCTGACAAATAAAAAAAGATTTTTTTTTCATCATGTGTCAAGAAGTATAAAAATATAAAAATATTAAAAAAAAGTATTTGAAGTATAAAAATATAAAAATATTAGAAAAAAGTATTAGATATATAAAAAATAGAAAAATTATTCAATACTTATTTATGGCAAAGATACTTTTAATTACTTTACCTTTTTTTTTTATTAATGCTTGTTTGTCATGAAATTCTTATTTTTATTTCTTTTAAAATATTATTAAATAAATATAGAATAAATTAAACACTTTATATTTTTAATCTATATATATATATAATTTT
>PYAF01003543.1:1925911-1968266 GCA_007407185.1 Glycine tomentella
GAACAAAGCAACTACTATTTTAAAACTAAATCATAACTATTGAAAAAATACCAATGAGATTTTATTTTAAAATATGCTTTAACAAACAAAAAAAAATATAAATCAACAACTTTTATTTTTTAAGTTGTTAGCTTTAACTTGAGTAACTTTTAAGTAAAACAAAAAGCTATCCTAAAATACCCTAAAACAATAACTTAAAATATGAATGAAATATGATCCAAAATTACATTAAAATACCTTGACTCCTAATTAAAAATCACATTTATCCAAATTAACCCATCACATGCACATAAAAATACCTTAACAATCATTTTTCTCCTCCTGAATTTTCTTACTACAAGAATTATAACAAGCACATAAACAAATAGTTTAAAATTTTTGGAAGCATGTTTTTTAACTAGGGAATTTTACACACACACAGAAACACACAACCATGATTGATTTTGCATTTTGAGATGGACTTGCAGGATAGGGATCAGATTGAGACTCATAGAAGAAGGAAGGTGGTTATTAAGAAATGGAAAAACAAAATAATAATAATAATTGTGATTTTTAGTTACCACTATGTTAAAAGTACTTATTTTAAATATGTGATTTAATGGTGGTTAAAAAAGTGTTAACATTGTTTCTTATTTAACACTAGTATGATAGAAAAACACAATTCACTATATTTTTTATTAGTGGAGAACAAAAGACACTAAAATAATTTATGGGGGATAAAATTGTCAAAAAATTTGGGAATTAAAAAATGTAACCAACAAAAAAATCTAGAAAAAAAACTCATTTAGTTTATATAGTTGCACAAACTTTATATTTTACTCCCTATATTTAAAAATCATATTTTTTAGTCTTTATAGAAGATGTTTTAGATTCTTTTTGATTCTTGTAGTTCAAAATGACAAGGACTAAGATAAGATAAATGTTATGTATTATCAAAGATCAAAATCTAAAAGTGTTGGTTTAAAAACTAAAATCTATGATATATTAAAAGAGCAATTCAAATTGAATTGAATTTTTTAGAAAGGAAAAATATAATTCAACACCTTCAAAGGGTTATTTGTAAAAGAAAAAAAATGATAATTGTAATGAATAATTTTCTAAAAAATAAAATAAAAATATAAAATAATAAAAAATGGATCTGAAAAATAAAATAAAAAAATGAAGTTTAATAGTTTTAATTTGAAAGACCATTTACTATTTATCTTCATTCAAATCTATCTACGATAATAAAACAACATTTTTTTTGGCTACTTATCACTCCCTTGTGCAATTTTAGCTTTGGATAACAGTTGTCCTTCTCACAACCATTTTCAGCTTCGTTGTATACGTGTCAATGCCAGAATTGTTCCCAACTTCTTTATTTACCTCTTCTCCCATTCAAAATTTTTCTGATGAACTTCTCACACACTTCAAAACCTCTGTTGGCGTCAAGTAAGGATACCAGTCAACACCCCACCCACCATCAGTAGAGACAACCCGCAGACATGGAATTCAAATCCATTGACCAACTCTTCATCACTCATAATTCAAAATCTTATCTTTTCTCTGTCCCACGTCTAATATTCTGACATTTACTGTGTTATGTTACCTACTATTCTTGCTTAACACAGTTGTGTTCAAATTTTTCTTACTCACCTTCACAATTGCTTAGCTCACAAACAAGCGTCGTTCCAAAGTGAAAAAATTTTGAAATTTGAAATTCAAATTTCAATCTCAGTCTTTCTCTCTCGGAAAAAAATTCTTCCCTTCTTTCTCTTTCTCTTCTACACTTCCTTCTCCCTCTCTCTGTGCTTCCTTTGTTTCTTCTTCTTTTCTTTGTTCTGTTGGACGAGTTCAAGTCATTTGACCTCATTGATGAATCATATGGATCAATATGTATGGTTCATGTGGATCAGTTGATCCATATGAATCATATGGATCAGTTGATCCATATTGATCCATATGGTTCATACGGATCAGCTGATCTATATTAAATTAAATTTTTTAGAAAGGAAAAATATAGTTTAATACCTTCAAAGGGTTATTTATAAGTGAAAAAAATGATAATTGTAATGAATAATTTTCTAAAAAATAAAATAAAAATATAAATAATAAAAAATGGATCTAAAAAATAAAATAAAAAAATGAAGTTTAATAGTTTTAATTTGAAAGACCAGTCACTATTTATCTTCATTCAAATCTATCTACGGTAATAAAATAACATTTTTTTTGCTACGTATCACTTCCTTGTGTCAATGCCAAAATTGTTCTCAACTTCTTTCCTTACCTCTTCTCCCATTCAAAATTCTTCTGATGAACTTCTCACACAATTCCAAACCTCTATTGGCGTCAGGTAAGGATACCAGTCAACACCCACCATCAGCAGAGACAACCCGCGGACATGGAATTCAAATCTATCGACCAATTCTTCATCTTTCATAATTCAAAATTTTATCCTTTCTCTTTCCCACGTCTAATATTCTGACATTTACTGTGTTATGTTATCTACTATTCTTGCTTAACACAGTTGTGTCCAAATTTTTCTTCCTCACCTTCACAGTTGCCCAGCTCACAAACAATCGTCGTTCCAAAGTGAAACAAATTCAAATTTCAATCTCAGTCTTTCTCTCTCGGAAAAAAATTCTTCCATTCTTTCTCTTTCTCTTCTACACTTCCTTCTCCCTCTCTCTGTGCTTCCTTTGTTTCTTCTTCTTTTTTTTGTTCTGCTGGACGAGTTCAAGTCTGTCGCAACCTATCCGGCCGACGACGGGGACGGCGATGAAAAAAGAAAAAGAAAGACTTCCCAAAAGAAAGGGAAAACTAGAGGGAGTCGTCACCAACGTTTATTTAAGGAAAACGCGGAAAAATCAAAAGATAAGACATGGTCTATGATTTTAAAGAAAAAGGATTCGGGAGTCGTTTACGCACGGGGAAGGTGTTAGCATCCCACGCATTCGTCATGAAGACGACAACCTTTAATCAAGTGCGCTAAAAATAAAGTGACTTTTTAATTATTTGTTTTTCCTTAAAAACGTGACTTGTACCTGTTTTATTTTTGTTTATTCAAAAAAAAATCAAATTTTTATTTTTTAGAAAAGAGAATATTTTATATTTTTTTTGTTTTTTAGGTCGACAAGGGGTTTGTCCTCGCCCCTACGTATCCCCAAGTACAATGAGGAAATCAGACTTACGTAGTTCTTTGTTTTGAAAACTTGATTGGATTGATTTTATCTTTTTTTGAAAGATTTGTTTAAATTGCATGAAAAAGAGTCGTTAAGGTGTTGGACCTTGAAACGACGTTGATTTTGAGGGAAAAACGGGGAGAATAGCTTAAGGCATTGGATCTTGAAGCGATCTCGAGTAATATGTAGATTTTCTTGAGAAAAAGGAGAATTGAGTGGACTTTAATTTGAGTATTTTTAGTTTTTTAGAAAAGATTTT
Organism: Glycine tomentella; assembly: GCA_007407185.1. Taxonomy (NCBI): domain Eukaryota; kingdom Viridiplantae; phylum Streptophyta; class Magnoliopsida; order Fabales; family Fabaceae; genus Glycine; species Glycine tomentella. The sequence goes on from PYAF01003543.1 coordinate 1,929,332, forward strand.
GAAAGTGTGATAAACTCTATGAAATAAAGCAAGTCGGAGACCCAGCATGATATTCACAAATCTATCCACGTGTTATTGAAACACTACCAAGCGAGTCGGAGACCCAACATGGAGTGCATGAAACATACGTACTTACTAAAGAAAACCAGAGCGGAATAAACATAAGTGAATAATTGTCATAGCAATACGTAATCAAAAGAATGAAATGAAAATGGAAAGGGATAGAATAGAAGTGGGGGTACATTTAGTAATTAGGGGTGCATTCAGTAAGGATATTGGTACAGACAGCAGAAATTATTTAATTGCAAAATGGGCTAGGCCTTACAGATTAGAGGTATATTTATGAATATGGGGGTAGAAATAGCATTATATGTGATGTACCAGGTGGGCCAGGCCCAACTAAAAGGGGTGCAGTTATGAAAAGAATGAGTGCAAACAGCAATACATGTATTGTTCAAAGTGGGCAAGGCCCACTAGGGAAATGGGTGCTGTTATGAAAAGCGCGGTGGCAACAGTAAATATATGTCTTCTTGAAAGTGGGCCAAGCCTTAACAGCTAAGTGGGCCAGGCCCAAAAGCAATGTTTGTAAAGCCCAAAAAGAGGGGTTGTATTCATGAAAATGAATGGTGCAGAAAGCATTATTTGATTGGGTTTGGAGGTGTGCATTTATGAAAACTGGATGTGCAGAAAGTATTCTTTAGTTGGTTTAGGGGTGGTGTACTTATGAGAAGCTGGGGTGCAAAAAGCAATTTTTTGACTGGGTCAGGGTGACCCGGCCCAACCTGTATTTTCACCTTCTCCATTGCAGCAACACGAAAAGCTGCGCAAAAAGCTTCAAAATCACATTTCCATGACGGATTCTTGACAACCCAAGACCACCATGATGGGGCTGGTGGTGGGATGGCCACCAAGGGGTGGCCGGTAGTGAAGGAGCGGCGGTTAGTCGCGGTGGTTGTCGGAAAAAACGAAAAAAGAAGGAAAAAGAAATAGAAGGGAAATAGAAAGGAAAAAAAAAAACGCAAATACACACAGTCAATGAAGCTACCTACAACACATGACAAGCATTTCCTTCTTCTAAACGAAATAATGCACAGGCCATGAAGAATGAGTGAAAATAAAAACAAGAAGAAAAAAAAGAAGAAGAAGAAAAGAAAAGAAAAGAAGAAATAACGAAAAAAGAAAAGCAAAGAAAAAGGATGTGGGAATGGAGGTGACTACCTCAGGGCATCCACTGTTGGAGATGGTCCAAAAATCACTCCTTGATTGGCTCCTTCTGCCTCAGGATTCGTGCGGCTATGTAAAAAAATTTTCTTCCTCTTCACTGTTGCCTTTGTTTTATACATAGGTTTTTAACCTAATGGGCCTTATGGTCCTTTTCATATTTCCCTTTTGCTCTTCGTTGTCTTATTTTTCCTTTTTGTTAACTTCTTCTTCTTTTTTTTTTTTACTACTTATTATTTTATTTTTTTATTTTATATATTATTTTTTTAATTGTTTATTTATTTATGTATTCTTGTTATCCCCTTTTTTATTTACTACTCTTTATTATTTTATTTTCTATTTCCCTTTTCCTTCTTTTTTTCATTTTTTTAATTAAATAATAATAATAATTTTTTTTGGGTACCCGGACAAAATTAGGGTATGACAAAGTCAATTGGCCTCATTGATGAATCATATGAATCAATATGTATGGTTCATGTGCATCAGTTGATCCATATGATTCATATCAACAATATGGATCAGTTGATCCATATGAAATAAATCATATTAAAAAGATAATATATATCTTGCGTACATTCATTGTCTCTTAATAAAGTCTTACTAACGTGGTGTGATGTAATTGATAGATAATATTGTCCATTAAACATGTAGTCATGGATTCAACTCACAAACAAGCATCCTTCCAAAGTGAAACAAATTTTGAAATTTGAAATTTGAAATTTCAATCTCAGATTTTCTTCTCGGAAAAAAATTCTTCCCTTTTTTCTCTTTCTCTTCTACACTTTCTTCTCCCTCTCTCTGTGATTCTTTTGTTTCTTCTTCTTTTCTTTGTTCTACCGGACGAGTTCAAGTCATTTTGCCTGATTGATGAATCATATGGATCAATATGTATGGTTCATGTGAATCAGTTGATCCATATGATTCATATAAATCTGTTGATTCATATGAACCATATGGATCCATATCAGTTAATCCGTATAATACATATGGATCAATATTTATGATTCATGTGGATCAGTTGATCCATATAATTCATATAGATCAGCTGATCCACATGAACCATACATATTGATCCATATGAATCATATGGATCAACCAATATGGATCAATGGATCCAAATGGTTCATACGAATCAAGTGATCCGTATGAACCATATGGATCAGCTGATCTATATGAACCATATGAATCAACATCCATATCAGTTGATTCATATGATTCATATAGATCAATATGTATAGTTCATGTGGATCAGTTGATCCATATGATTCATATGAACAATATGGATCAGTTGATCCATATGAATCACATGGATCAGTTGATCCATATGAATTATATATGGATCAACTGATATGGATGTTGATCTATATGATTCATATAGATTAGTTGATCCATATGGTTCATATGTTAAACTCTTGAGCATGAAAAACTCTGCGACGCATAACCAGCTCTCAATTGGGTTCATGTTTTTCTAATGTCAGAGTTAGAGTGAGATTTGATCCAAAAATTCGATCATCTCTAGTCATGGATAACGAGCAGAAGCGATTATAATTTGGGATAATCATGGCCGTACTCCAAGAAGGTAATATGTACTATACTCAGTTTTTTTTTCCAACAAAGTATTAGTAAGAAGTATTCATGCTCAAAAGTAGTGTTTGATATTTGTTGGATTTTTTTTAACCAAGGTAATTTCATCAATGATTAATCTTTCAAGGTATGAGATCTATATAATGGATTAATCTTTCTTAACAAATATTTTTATACGCACGTAGGTATATGAAATAAATCATATTGAAAAGATAATATATATCTTGTGTACATTCATTGTCTCTTAACAAAGTTTTACTAACGTGGTGTGATGTAATTGATAGATAATATTGTCCATTAACATGTAGTCATGGATTCAGCTCACAAACAAGCATCATTCCAAAGTGAAACAAATTTTGAAATTTGAAATTTCAATCTCAGTCTTTCTCTCTCAAAATTTTTTTTCCCTTCTACACTTCCTTCTCTCTCTTTGTGCTTCCTTTGTTTCTTCTTCTTTTCTTTGTTCTGCCGGACGAGTTCAAGTCATTTTGCCTCATTGATGCATCATATGGATTAATCTGTATGAATCATATGGATCAGCTGATCCATATGGTTCATATGAATCAGTTGATTCATGTGGATCCATATCAGTTGATCCGTACGATTCATATGGATAAACCGATATGGATCAATTGATCCATATGGTTCATACAAATCAACTGATCCGTATGAACCATATGGATCAGCTGATCTATATGAACCATATGGATCAACATCCATATCAGTTGATTCATATGTTTCATATAGATCAATATATATAGTTTTTGTGGATCAGTTGACCCATATGATTCATATGAACAATATGGATCAGTTGATCCATATGAATCACATGGATCAGTTGATCCATATGAATCATATATGGATCAACTGATATGGATGTTGATCTATATGATTCATATAGATCAGTTGACCCATATGGTTCATATGTTGAACCCTTGACCATGAAAAACTCTGCGACGCATAACCAGCTCTCAATTGGGTTCACGTTTCTCTAATGTCAGAGTTAGAGTGAGATTTGATCCAAAAATTCGATTATCTTTAGTCATGGATAACGAGCAGAAGCGATTATAATTAGGGATAACCATGGCCGTACTCCAAGATACCAGAATTTCATCTTGTTTCATCATTCATATCTTAACCGTTCCAGAGACTAAGTCAAAGCAACACAGAGTCAGACATCCTCGACATTCCCTCAGACCATAAATTTGATATTTGTCCTTAGTAAAACCATCAAAGAGATGAATCTCCGATAAAGTCCTTTGTGTCAGATCAAAGACAATAATGACAAAAACAAATTCTTCAACATCATCATCTTCAAGAACAAGTTCACGGGAAACCATCCAATGAAGAGCCCCGTTGACGAGTGTCCCAGGTTGGAATCCAGTGTCATCATTCACATATTCAACATCAACACCATGAAGTGTGTTCCAGGAATTGGTTTTGAAGGAGAAGAATTGAGCATCATTAGCTAAATGAATGAGAACTAGCAAGTAGTCATATGTTGCTGTGTCATACCCAAAACCATACAGATATCCTTTGTATAAGTCACGACATGCATGAAATGGAAATCGTTTGTAGACACCAGTTGATGGATTCCATAGAATTAATTCATTGCTTTTTGCCTGGTGGTTTAAAACTACGAGGCCTCTGCATGAGCCCAAAACCCAATGTTCTCTATGAAGTTTAGCATATAAAGATGAGTCATACCATAGCGCTGGTGAGGGTGAGGGTGATGGAGGGGGAGAGTCAAATGCACTAGACCGAAATCCATATCAATGGAATGAACTGAGACTTCAGTTGATCTGAGAAGGAGTCGACGAGAGGGTGGTGAGACCGAAGTTAGGTCAAAATGGGAAATGCCAAATTGGGGATTTGAAATCAGAGAAAACCATGACTTACAACACTTTAAACGAATAACAGATACCACCGACAATCTCAGTAGAATTAGCTCTATCAATTCGGGAGGGATATAGAGATTGTTCATCTTCGTTAAAGCGGAGGAGAAGAGAGGGAAGTTTGTATGACGATGGAGCCCTAGAAGCTGAGACTGAAAGTGAGAGTGAGAGTGAGAGCCCAATCGTCATCATCAGTGCGGTGGAAATGGAATTTTTTGTGAAATCTGGCATGTATTGTTAGTTGACGAGTTGGACCGAAGTTATGACATAGTCCGAATTGTATGTCAATGCTATTCTTGTATTCCTCTCTTCCCGCCATATTCTTTTTTCAAGAAGGTAATATGTACTATACTCAGTTTTTTTTTCCAACAAAGTATTAGTAAGAAGTATTCATGCTCAAAAATAGTGTTTGATATTTGTTGGATTTTTTTTAACCAAGGTAATTTCATCAATGATTAATCTTTCAAGGTATGAGATCTATATAATGGATTAATCTTTCTTAACAAATATTTTTTATACGCACGTAGGTATATGAAATAAATCATATTGAAAAGATAATATATATCTTGTGTACATTCATTGTCTCTTAACAAAGTTTTACTAACTTGGTGTGATGTAATTGATAAATAATATTGTCCATTAAACATGTAGTCATGGATTCAACTCTATCTAATCGTAGTTCAACTACTACAATTAAAAATGATAAATTGTAAAATAATTAAATAATTTAATTAAAAATTATATTTTATATCAAAACTAAAATAGAAACACGTTTCCAATTAATTATAATACAAAAATATATATAATTAATTAATTTTATTGTTATTAAAAAGGTAATTTTATAACAATTAATTCAATTGCTATTATAAAGTAACTTATGTCGTAATTTATTCGAATTCAATTAAAAAGGATAATTTACATTATACTTAATGCGACAATTATTAAAAAGGGTTAAATTTTATCTTAATTAATTTGATAATTTAATTAAAATTTAAAAAATAATTTATATTATCATTAATTTTTTTGTTACAATATTATCATTAATTTGATTATTTAAAAAAAGTTGATATCTAGAATTAATGACCCAATGGAAACGCATTTCTTGTTGAGTAGAAGTATTTTTCTTTCAATGGGAAAGCATTTTAAAATGTAGGAACTACAGGTCCTACATAACTCATACATAGTGTGATGGTCTCGATTCTTTTGAGTGCAGCGAATTATGATTTGCATATAGCGTGATGACTTGAAAGACATGATGGTCTCAAATATTGAGTGCAGCTAATAATTCATGTGAGTTGTTGTTGGGGTATCTCGGATCCGGTCAAATGTAAGGGGTACCTCGGTTCGAACCTCAGTCGGTCGAACGCGAATGTATCTCCTCCCTTCGGTCTGCGGAAGCGGAACTGGTGGGTATCTCGGACCCTCAAATAAACTCAAATGCGGAAGCGAAAATCAAATAGGAAGCGAGAGAGACAATCAGAATCTATTTTACGTTAGAAAACCTTCCTCAATGTGAGAAAAGAAAAACTCACGGGATCTAGTCCAGTATCAAAATCCACTATAACAAATCACAGTTACAATAAATCAAAAGCACACCAATGGTGGTGGTACACTCAACCTCTCCAATAATGGTGGTCACTCAAACGCTCACAGTGTTTCACTCTAAGCTTTCAAATATGCAAGCACTGTAGCTTACTCAAATATGACACTCAAGACTGTCACTTGAGGTTCTCAATTTTCTATCTGTGTCATCTTGTCTCCACCCTTACTCATCTATTTATAGGATGAATTAGGTTTACAATGGGTTGTGCCTAAGCTATCAAATATTATTTGATTTGGTCAATCAAATAAAAACAGAAAATATCAATCAAATAAAAACATAAAGTATCAATCAACTAAAAATGAAAATTATCCACCAGATGCCTGATCTCAAATATTCCAAGTTTTGTTTGATGAATGGAAACGGTGCCCAGAAGGTAAACCATGGGTGCAAGTTCATGTTTGTTGAACTTTCGAGCTTTCTTATTCAGATCAAGAGCTCATACTCAGACATAGAGAAGCCGAGACTCTAGGAATTTTAATATTTTGAAGCCAATAATACGTGTAAGAATGAGAAGAAAAACTGATGGGATCGCAAAACATGCATATTAGAGACGCAAGTGGAAGCTAATAATAATAGATGAGATTGGGCATAAGTAATGCAAAATTGTTTCTGCAAGGACCACACGGTTATGCAAATGTCATTCACGTCTATGCTGGAATATAAATACTTGGGGGATGAGACTCTGCAACCTCTCAGAGATATTGGGAGTATTCTTATTCATATATAATAATAAAAAAAACACAATCGCATGTGCTCTACATAAAACCTTTTCTAAAAACAATGAAAGCATCCATGAGAAGATTATGGACCAATATTTATATATTTGCATTATGAGCTTTTATCTGACACAAATAGACAATTATAAAATTTGTGTGCTGGGCTTAATCATGAATCATGAATCAGACTTCAAATCGAATTTAACAAAAGTAAATGTTTGGAATTGGACTAGGATACAATCGGATAGGTTCACACACACACACACACATATACATGGGCTTAAGTTGTTTAAGAGCTATCTGTCTGCCCTCTCCATAAGGTTAGACAGATTCATGCTCATATTCTGCGACATGATTATGAAGCAAATATTCATCTTATGACAACTCCGCTAGAAGCATTTGCTAAGTTTGGCTGTGTATCATATATGCAGATAATGTGTTTTGTGAAATGCGGCCAGCAACTTCGTCTCTTGGGAGTGCTATGAATGCATGTTATGAAAGAATGAAATATCAATGAAATCATTTTTACTGTTTCAGCTAGTAATGTTTGAGGCACAGGATTCAGTTACAATGGTTAGCGTGCTTCAAGCAGCTTGCGCAATGAGCAGGTCTTGTTGCACTGGATCAAAAAAAATTGATTTGTGGCTATATCCTTAGAAGGGGTATTGATTCTATACTGTCAATTCTAAGCACCCTCATAACAATGTGTGGAAGAAGTGATGAGATTTCCATGAGACAAAGAATGATTAATCTTTATATTATACTTATATCAAGAAGACCAAATATGAAGAAACAACTATGCTAATTGTGACAATATAGCAGCAAATTATGAATCTATCTGATTCTATCCCACTATTATTGGTCATGCAGTTAAATAAACCGTCGAAGGGAAAAAATGAACATTATCAACACTAGATTAGGATGTGAAAAGGTTGACCCAGCTGACATGCAATATCGGAACATGTCAAAACTTAAATAGTTACAACCTTATCCCTTCTACTAGGTCCCAGGTGAACAAGATCAAGGTCTCTGCAACTTCAGGTTAAAAAGAGCAACAACACATAAACTTATAATAACCAGTAACTGTTTTTTACCAAAAAAGAAGTCATCTAAATACTACAAAATAATCAAATTAGTACGCTTTGAATCAGAAAAACCACATAAAGAGCACAAGAGAAACGACAAACTGCAAAACATAATAACATTTAAGAGAGATAAAGATAAAGGCAAAACGACAAACTACAAAACATATAATACCAATTAAGGTTTGCCAAATCCTACTCTGAAACAGTTGAATTAAAAAGTTTCTTCAAACTCCAACTTTATTGAAATAACATTAAAACTGACACTAGTTCTACACTGCAACAACAGCAATAAAACATTATTCCACTAGGTGAAGTTAGCTACACTAGTTCTACACCAACAATAGATAATTTAATATCATATATATGCCATTCTCTCCCAAGGGCAATGCCTTCTACTAACAGCTTCACCATTTATAGGAAAGTGACATCACGATACAGTCGATACTGTCTACATTATTGCATATTTCATGGCCTGCAGGAATCATGTAAGTATTGTAAGTGTTTGAACATTAATGTGACATTATCTAAGATTTTAGCAGTAAAACGGCAATATGACAAAATCTCGTAGGAAACCATAATTGTTTAATTCTGAACAGTAGGAGTTTCTCTTGTATAATTTTCCTCTCAAACTGCCTTTCATAACTGTGGATTCTCTGAGTAATCAAGAATTCAAATATTTTATCTAAGCAAAGTAAATTGAATCCACCACCACCGGACCCTATCAATCCATACAATCTTATGCATCATTTAATTTAATTAATATAAAAAGAAGCATTATTAGCAAGGTAATTTGAATCCACCACCAGTCCACCACTAAACCTCATCTTTCCATACAATCTCGTGTCATTTAATTTTAAAATATATATATATATATATATATATATAGAAAGAAGTAATATTAGCTAGGTAAATTGAATCCAGAGGGCACCAGCAAACCTCATCTTTCCGTGCAATGCCAATCATCATTTAATTTCAAAAATATTAAAAATAAGTATCATTGGCAAGGATGGAGAGAGTAGAAAATAGATGAAAGCATTTTTTTTTCATACACATACCACGCATTCTGCATATAGTGGTGAAAAGGATTGGAGAACAATGCATACCCTGATCATTGTTGTCTATTACAGTTAGTCGTCTTCACTTGTTTCCCAAAATGACGTTCTCTAAGATTTTATTTTAGCAGTAAAATGGTGATATGGTAAAATCTTATGGGAATCCTAATTGTTTTACTCTAAACAATAGTAGTTTCTCTTATATATTTTCCACTCAAATTGCCTTTGATTATTAATGTGGATTCTGAGTGAGCAAGATATAAAATATTTTATTTAAGCAGTGTAAATTGAATTCACCACCACCAAAACCCATCTTTCCATGCAATCTCATGTATCATTTAATTTAAAACAAAGAAAAAGATGTATTATCGGCAAGGATGGGGAAAGTAGAAAATAGGTGAAACTTGAAAGCATGATTTTTCACATTACAAGCGTTCTGCACGTAACTTGCCATTTCTCATAATGCAAGATGAATAAGAATGGTGGAGTTATTTGAGTGCTATTTGTGGGGGAAAAGATGATTCAAAGTGGATTGACAAAGTGTTGAATCGGGCCTGTTTGGGTAAGTTTCTTTAGAAGTACTTCTAGAAGAAGAAAATAAGAGCAAAAAGATGAGATGAGTTTCTCCATAAGTAAAAATAAGTTCTCCATTAGCTAATTTGTATAAACTCACCAATATAGTTTCTCTAAAAGATGAGATGACATCTACAAATTAACTAATGGAGAGCTTATTTTTACTTATGGAAAAACTCATTTCATTTTTTTCTCCTTACTTTTCTCTTCTAGAAGTACTTCTAGAGAAGCTAACATCCAAACAGGCCCGAAGTGGAAGGTGACTCACATTTTGGAAAGATGCTTGGTTCGAGGAGGAGTGTTGTAAAGATATTTTTCCTACTGCTCAGGGACAGCCAGCAAGAATTCAATGTGGGAAGCTCTCATCAGGATATTTTTTATCAAATTTGGAGTCAAATTCTTATATTTTCCCAATGTGTCAGTTGGAACCAAAGGATATGTCTCACATTCTGATTTCCTGCACTCGTGTCATGGACATTTGGAATTTTTGTTACTCATGGGCAAACCAAAACACCGAACCGAACTGCATAATTTGCCTATTCTCCAATTCTGACAGCATGAATTTCTTAGGCCCCCTAGAACCTTTTGGTAAAGATCTGCTTATACAGGGTATTATATTCTATAGTTGGTTGTAGCTTAAGTCTTATGTGAGTAAATTTGAAAATTCTATCAACCTTTGGCAGGCCAATCCACAACCCTTTGCTAAAGATGGAGGTCAGTGGTATTGGAGACCAACTTCTTAAATGCATATTTTATTTGTATAAATTAAGATAAGATGCTTCATGGGTTGCAGTTAGCAAAGGGTTTTATTTGTTTTCACAGTGGGTGTCAGATTGTTAGTTGATTCTGTTTCTAGTTTCAACTCTTTGCCACCTTCTTGTGCTGTTTATTAATATATTAGTTGTTTTCTGATAAAATAAAATAAAAATGAATAGGAATATAACGGTGAAAGGAATTGGAGAACAATGCATATTTGATTTGTTGTTGTTGGTCATCTTCACTTGTTTTCCCATGGTCATCTTTACTTGTTACCCGAACAACACTGGGGAGTGACAGTATACTCTCTCTGTACACAGCAGACTGTAGATTGGCAGAGTACAACCATTGACATCCACCATAATTGAGATGCTCATGCATCTCTCCTTTGTAATTAAGTTTCTCTAATCTTCCACAGGTATTTGATCCAATAATTCCACCTTCTTTGGTGATGCGTAGCGGGGAAAATCCGTTAGTAGGGATAACAATGGACTTAGTCCAAGATTACTGCACTTTATATTCTTTCATCACTAAAAAAAATATTTCAGCATTTTCACAGCCTTGGACCAAGCAACACACACTGAGACATCCTCCCATCATCCTCAAACTGTAAATTTCATATTTCTCCATCGTAAAATTATTAAAGAGAAGAATCTCTGAGAAACTCCGTAGTATCAGATCAAAGGCTAGAATGACAGGAATCTTTTATCCTCGGAGAAAACCAACCAGTGAAGAGTCTCATCGAAGAGCAACCCATCTCTGAATTTATCACCAAGATCCTTGTATGTAACAAAGACATCATCGATATACCACGAATCAGTTTTGAAGGAGAAAATCTGATAGTTACCTTTGCATTCATGATATTCAGACTCATTACCATTATCATACTTGTAATTTTCAGACTCATACAATCCAATCATCATTAGCAGGTACTCATCTGTTGATGGGTCATACCCAAAGCCATATAGAAATTGAAAGGTTATATCATATGCAAAGTTTGGTGTTCGTTTGTGGCACCTATTGATGGATTCCATAGAATGAGATCACATTATCTCTTATAGTATAAAAGTTCGAGCTTCTGCATGATCCCAAAATCTTATGTTTATCCTGATAATCAGCATAATTGTCGTATTCACCATGGTGTGGAGGTGATGGAGGGGGGAGAAGGAAATGTACTGCACTTGAATATTTCTTAAGTTGTGCCTCTGTGTCAATGGATTCAGCGTAAAAATGATTACATCTCAGAAGAAGTCGATGGGTGGGTGAGGCAGCTAGATCAAAATGTGAAATACCGAATTAAGGATCGGAAATAAGAGAAAACCATGATTTACAGGCACTTGAAACTCAAAACAGATCTCACTGGCAAGCTCAGCAGAATTTCTCTCTGATAAACTCCAGGGAGAGTCTGAGTGTGGTTCTTCATGCTCCTTACACGCTCCACTTGATGAAATAAAAGTAACAAAAAAAAAATATTCCAAACCTTTAAAATATATATATATTTGTGTGTGTGTGGTTCAGAAATTCGACCAAAAGTTGATTAATTTCATTGAATTTCTGCCAAAGCCTCCACGTGGTTGTGATGACCAACAGAAAGAAGGTCTTTGAGGGCGACAAATTTATTTTGCTTCTTTAATTATTTGTTCATCTATAAAAAAAATTAATGTGTTTTTTAATTCTATTAATTGAATATTTAAAAGATTAAAACAAAGTAAGAGAAAAAGGAGAATAAAAAGTAGTTGTTTGGCAAAAATATACTGTAAAATTAACAGACAGATGTCAATTTTTTATTGATTAAGAGGATTATTCGACCTTTGTATACGGTCTCTTTAGCATTACTCATCTAAAATTGATCCAATTTGTATGTGTTGTTATGTAAGGATTAGTTTGTTATAGAAATACCTGATATTTAGATATTAATTTGTTAAATTAATTTATTATTTTGATATTAGAATAAGATTTATTGTGATATTATGAAAAGATTAGTTTGTTATTTTGATATTAAGATAAGATTAGTTTATGTTATAACTTTGATTTATATATTAACTTTTAACTCATCAAATAAATTTGATTTTAACTCATCAAATGTATTCAAGCTATTAATTCAAAGCATTTTTTTAATGTGGTTCATTTAGTATCTAGAACATTTTTTCCTTTTACCTCACAACTATGGCCTCTGGTAACCCAAACTAATTTCTTCATCTTTTTGGTTATTTAATTTTATGTTCTTTTTTGGTGAAATTTTATCATATTACATAGTTTTTTGGTGAAATTTTATCATAATACATAGTCTGGTAACTCCTATTTGTTGTTCCTGAAGTAAAGCTGTGCTTGAGCTTATTCGTTGCATCTTATGTCATATTATTTTTGAAATTTGAGTTGTTTTTGGTTTCTTGCTTAATGTTACTTACAGATATGCCATAGCTTTGGATGCTATTGCAACTGGACATACAAAATATTGAACTTATTTCTGTAAAACAGCAGGAACACTGACGAAGCAGTTAAGGAGAACAACTGCATCAAAACATTGTCTGATGTGGGTGCTTCAGATTCCCCAAATTGTTAGACATGTTCCATCTCAAAGTCAACTCTGCTACACTTCCCATGTCTCGTCAAGAGTGTCGGGTTCTTTTGTTTCGTTGAACCCTTCAGCCAATCTCATCAATGACATAAAGGGCAACAACAACCAGCTGATACAATCATTATGCAAAGGAGGGAACCTTAAGCAGGCTCTTCATCTCCTGTGTTGCGAGCCCAATCCAACTCCGCAGACTTTTGAGCATTTAATTTGTTCTTGTGTACAGCAGAACTCACTTTCGGATGGCCTTGATGTTCATCGCCGTCTTGTCAGTAGTGGTTTTGACCAAGACCCTTTTTTAGCTACTAAACTAATCAATATGTACTATGAGCTTGGGTCTATCGATCGTGCTCGCAAGGTATTTGATGAAACTCGGGAAAGAACCATATATGTCTGGAATGCACTCTTCCGAGCGCTGGCAATGGTGGGTCGTGGTAAGGAGCTGCTAGATTTGTATGTTCAGATGAATTGGATTGGGATCCCATCGGATACGTTCACATATACATATGTGCTTAAGGCTTGTGTTGTTTCAGAGCTGTCAGTCTGCCCTCTTCAGAAGGGTAAGGAGATTCATGCCCATATTCTGCGACATGGCTATGAAGCAAATATTCATGCTATGACAACTCTGTTAGATGTATACGCTAAGTTTGGCAGTGTGTCATATGCAAATTCTGTGTTTTGTGCAATGCCTACCAAGAACTTTGTCTCATGGAGTGCTATGATTGCATGCTTTGCAAAGAATGAAATGCCTATGAAAGCACTGGAACTGTTTCAGTTAATGATGCTTGAGGCATGTGATTCAGTTCCAAATTCAGTTACAATGGTTAACGTGCTTCAAGCCTGTGCAGGTCTTGCTGCATTGGAACAAGGGAAGTTGATTCATGGCTATATCCTTAGAAGGGGACTTGATTCTATACTGCCAGTTCTTAATGCCCTTATAACAATGTATGGAAGATGTGGTGAGATTTTGATGGGACAAAGAGTTTTTGACAACATGAAGAACCATGATGTTGTTTCATGGAATTCTTTGATTTCTATTTACGGTATGCATGGTTCTGGAAAGAAAGCAATCCGAATTTCTGAAAACATGATCCACCAAGGAGGTTCACCGAGTTATATATCATTCATTACTGTTCTGGGTGCTTGCAGCCATGCAGGCCTTGTTGAGGAGGGCAAGATTGTGTTTGAAACCATGCTTAGTAAGTACAGGATCCATCCAGGTATGGAGCATTATGCTTGTATGGTGGATCTTTTTGGCCGAGCTAACAGGTTAGATGAAGCAATAAAACTAATAGAAGATATGCATTTTGAACCTGGACCTACGGTTTGGGGTTCCCTTCTTGGATCTTGTAGGATTCACTGTAATGTTGAACTTGCGGAGAGAGCAAGCACTATGCTTTTTGAGTTGGAGCCAAGGAATGCTGGTAATTATGTGCTTTTAGCAAATATTTATGCAGAAGCTAAGATGTGGAGTGAAGCAAAGAGTGTGATGAAGCTATTGGAAGCTCGTGGCCTGCAAAAGCTACCAGGTTGCAGCTGGATTGAAGTGAAAAGGAAGGTATACTCATTTGTCTCTGTTAATGAGCACAACCCACAAATTGAAGAAATTCATGCTTTGCTAGTTATATTGTTAAATGAGATGAAGGCACAGGGTTATGTCCCACAAACGAACGTTGTTCTCTATGATCTTGACGAAGAAGAGAAAGAAAGAATTGTATTGGGACATAGCGAAAAGCTTGCAGTTGCTTTTGGACTCATTAACACTGCAAAAGGTGAAACCATAAGGATCAGAAAAAACTTGAGATTGTGTGAAGACTGTCATGCCGTTACAAAATTTATTTCTAAATTTGCTTATAGAGAGATTCTTGTTAGAGATGTGAATCGCTTCCATCATTTTAAAGATGGAGTTTGTTCTTGTGGTGACTATTGGTAGTTTTTGGCAGTTTACCATGCTATTAAAATACTTGAGAAAGTAACTCTAATATAGTGGCCGAGATTGACTGATGCTATTCTTATGTCTTCTAACACTTCTAATCCCCATTCTGCTGTAGATTTTGTCTTTTTTACATGCGCAGGAATTTAACTTTTATCTAAAACATCAATAACTGCTTGGTGATAAAAGCTTTTATACCATGTCAAAGAATTAATTTTCCCAAAAAGTTTATGATATTGGGTTAAGATATAATATTGCTGTGTACTTAATTGTGAGGAATTCACCGATCCATGTCTTTCTTGGGTTATTCTAACTCTTGTATCTGAGGTCTTCTCCAATTTGCAGCAAGGGTATGATGTAGATTATCATTGAAATCTCGCAAATTTGATTAAGCGAGATTAATCAATAACATAATGCTGGTTTACCTTCCAATTTCTGGTTCAGCTATACCATTGATAAAGCTATCTTATAGATGCATGACGTGAACTAAATTGCATTTGCTTAACATAGTTGAGTATTAATTTAAACTTTTTAAACTGATTAACACTATGTTTGGAACGAGGAAAAGATAGTGAAAAGAAAATAAAAAAAAAAAAATTGAAATTTGAATTGAAAGGAAAATGGAAGGAAAGATAATTTTAAATTTTAATTTATTTTTATAAGTCAATTTTTTTTTTCATTTTCTCTTAATCTAAACAAAAAAAAATTGTATTGTTATCCATGTTTTTTTTCTCTTTATTTTCTTTCCTCCCTAGCAAACATATCATAAATGTAGATCAAAATGGACAAGTTGATCCACATATTTACTTATAGCCATATCTGAATCATCAATTTTTGTTGTGTGTATGATGTAAAGAGGTTAGGAGTCCAAAAAATAGAATCCTTTAGAGAATACAATTGAATTAAAAACAATCCCAGGCATGATTAGGAAAGGGAGCTACAAAAAAAATTCCTAGTGTTATTGTTTATAATTAGTTCCATGGAAAGTTTTGGTAGGGCTTTAGAAGATGATTTAGGACAAAAAGATTATCTCAAGTCAAAGTATGAAGAAGTGAAAACAAGATCCATAGATGGTTCTTATATAGGAGATTACCACATAGAGATGAGAGAAAAAACTCAACAAGAGAAACTCTATTAAACCATAAAGGGTTTATTGATGTTGTTACACAAGATCCTGATTATGCTATTGAGAAAGATTTCCTGGGAATAAGTGGTATAAGAAGAATATGACATATAAATATTTCATACCATGCCTTGTTGTCCCTGTCTCGAATGAAGAATTTGATGAATGGTGTGCTCGGTGGCATGACTCTCATGTTATGTGTATTTTGGGCAAGTCAATTACAAGGTATTGGCAAATAAAATATAAAGAGATTAGGTGGAAATAGGATCCATAAAGCTATAATACTTCTTGGTGCATTTTGTTTGTAAATGGTGATTATAAGTATGTCCTTTTTAAGGGTTATAGATAATAGTAAATTATTGTCTAATAATTAAGATTTTTTTTATTTGTTTGAAACCCGTTCATTGTCGATTCTGGTCAAGTAAAAACTCATAAATGCAACCAAGAGATATTATGTACCAAATTACAAGCTTTTATCTTATTGAAATATATAATAGTAAATTGTTGTCCAATAATGAAGATTTTTTTCTTGATTTGTATAAAACCCATTCATTGTCGAATCTAGGCAAATAAAAACTCATAAAACCAACCAAGAGATATTATGTACCAAATTAAAAACTTTGATATTATTGAAATAGATAATAAATGATTAAAGAAAATGATAAAATTTGCTTTCTTGAACACAACATACAACTGTGTTGTATTGTGCTCTCCTTATGTGCTTGTTTATCCTTCTTTACCATGGATTTTTTGAAAAATAACTCTTATGAGAAGAAACAAAAAAGGTATTAAAAGAGTCACCTATCACAATCCTAGACCGTATTAAATCAAATGAAAGAGTTAATAACGTGAATATGTGAAATTACTCTTCCAATTAAATAAGTCTCAAGAAATCTAATGGTTGAAATTAACCTTTTTGTATGTATTGTAACATCCTAAGTTCGTTTCATTGGGTATTATGTATGTTTGGTTTATTTACATCACACTTTTCAATATAGTTGAACGAAAAATATTGAATTTGTTTTAGCATTAGTTTTAACTCTCTAAAGAAACATTGAAACACACCACACATAAGAGATTCTAATGTTGCATTGGTTTTTGATATTGAAACATGAAATCTTTTGTGTGTATTATAACTTCCTAGGTTGGTTACCTTGGAGATTGTGTGTTTGGTTTATTGACATCACACTTTTCAATACAATTTTAAAAAAAAAAAAATCTTACTATGAAGGAGATATCCTAATGTTGCATTATTTTGAAACACCCAAACCATTTATGTATATTGTAACGTCTTAAGTTGGTTACCTTAGACATTGTGTGTTGTTTATTGAGCCAAAATCTTACATCATTAAATTGGTTATAACATCAATTTCAATTATCTAAAAATAATTGAAACACACTAGAAACGAGATTCTAATGTTGCACTAGTTTTTTTTATTTATTTTGAAACACCCAAACTTTCATATATGTTGTAATGTCTTAAGTAGATTACATTAGACATTGTGTATTTGATTTGTCGATATCACACTTTTCAATACAATTAAATAGATATCCTAGATTGAATTGATTTTAATGTCAATTTTAGTTTTCTAAACAAAACATCAAAACACATTAAAAATGAGATGTTACATTGATTTTTTTTTAAACTCGCAGAAGTTGACTCTAGAAAAGAAATAAAATAAGTTATAATATTTAGTATCTTAGGCTAACTTTAAGTTATTTTTAAATTGGTCTAAAGAAACTAGATGAAATAAAACGAATCAATATATAATGTGGTGAAATAAAGGATAGTGAAATAAAATCTATGTTGTATTATTTGAATATGTTAATGATGAGATAGAACAAAAATCCCATTCCATTTCATTCTTCTTAAATTAAGAGAAAAAACAAACAATGAAAAAATGAACACACAAAAATGAGATTACAATGTTTTTCCGTATAAAATTAAAATTAGAACGTAGAATAAAATACAACTACAACAACAACTACAAAGAATAAAATACGTGTTAAATAAAAAAAAAAATAAAAATAAAAACCCTAGTTGTATAAAAAGTCAAAACCCTTGTGTTTTATGGTGTCGTAGCCTCCTCCAAAAACAGAGAAGCACCATCTCCTAACATTGCTCAAACGTAGGTCTCGGTTTCGTTGATTCTTTGTTTTGTTATTCCATTGTTTGACGTTGGACAACGTCTCTTACGTTACGAACTGTGGTTCCAGCGAAGGATGGAGGTTGTTTTGGCGTCGTCGTCCGTCGACGGCGGAATAGGGTGCTGGGACCTTCACACCGGCGCGGAGCAGCTCCGCTACAAATCTTGCACCTCCCCTTCTCACGGCCTCGTCTCCGTCGGTGCTCGCTTCATCGCTTCGTCGCAGCTTCGAGAAGATCAATCAGCCCCTGGCTCTGTTCTCTTCTGGTCCTGGTCCAAGGTCTTTTTCTCTTTTTTTTTTCCCCTTATATTTCATAATTATCATTAGTTATCATTTTCTTAGATGATGGAATATCAATGAATCATAATATTGTCACTTGCATGACACATGTGCTGCAGCCTCATGTTGAAGTCAAGAGTTTTCCTGCTGAACAAATTAAACCTCTTGCTGCTAATCACCCAGGAACCTTTATAGCTGCTGGAGCTCCGTCTGGTGACATTTACTTGTGGGAGGTAAATTTTAATTTATTTATTTGGTAATAATTATGCATCAATAAGAGAGAGAGAGAGAGAGAGAGAGAGAGAGAGAGAGAGAGAGAGAGAGAGAGGGAGGGAGTTATTTTTTCAATATAGGTTAATCTAGACGAATGAGTGAGCAATTCACTTTAGAGATTAAAGTAAGTAATCTCGGTCGTTAATCATTGATTGACTGAGATTACTTACTCCATCCTTAGTTTAGAGGAGCCAAATCTAATAAAAACATGTGTTGAAGATTTGCAGCATTAGATGTAGTTTATGTCTGTTACTGTTTTATGTTTTATTGTACTGTATGTTTTGTAAGGTTGAAACTGGTAGGTTGCTTAAGAAGTGGCATGCTCATTTTAGGGCAGTTTCTTGCCTGGTGTTTTCCGAAGATGATTCACTGCTGGTATCTGGTTCTGAAGATGGATCTGTAAAAGTTTGGTCTCTCTTCATGTACTAGTCTCTCCCTTTTTCTACTTTTCTTCCTTTTGTTGGGATTTTTCCTTTAAGAATAGGGTACTGCTTGGGTTCTTGCAGTGCTAATTATGATGGCATATGCTGCTCTACTTTTTGTGGTTCAGGATATTTGATGATTTGCGAAGGCAGCAAGCAAGTAATCTTTATGAGTATAGTTTTTCAGAGCACACCCTGACTGTGACAGATGTTGTTATTGGTAATGGAGGGTGCAATGCGATTATCGTGTCAGCTTCAAAGGACCGGACTTGTAAGGTTTGTTTACTGTTTCTGTGTGGTGGTGTAGTAGAAAAATAGATAATCAGTGAAGTATGTTTACTCAAGAATTATGTTTACTATTGCTAGCATGAATGGTCTATCTCTGCTATTTGTAAATTCTAATAACCTTGACATACCACAATGACAAGTTTTTTGAAATGGGTGGAAGCCGGCTGTTCTTGTTTTTGTCTGATGAGGGTATTGTGGTCAAAATTGCAATTTTGATTGTGGGAGCAGCAGTATCACACAGTCCTATGATTTTTCATGCTCCCTACAATCTCAATCTACATAAAAAATGCAATTTGGTGTGATCAGTGGGATTGCATGATTCTGGATGTAGAATCTCAGGAATTGGACGATCCCACTGTGCATAGGAAAGCCCATTTTCTGGAAAAACAAAAATTCAAAACCCACCCCAATCCACTTGGAAAAAACCCTCGAATGTTGTTTCTTTGTTCATTTCAACTTGTCTCTGCCTGTTATTCTCTTTTCTGCAGTTCAGATCTGCATTCATCTTATATGGCTCCTTGCCCCTGTTTGACTGGTTCTGGTTTGACTGATTTGCAAATATGCACAAGATCAACTGACCCTAAATGTGAAATTTTGTAAAACACATGTAATAACTTTTTACAAAATATTAATTTTTTCAATTCAACTGTTAGTTTTAAAGTTCTCATTGAAGTCTACAAAATTGGATATAATCTAGAAATTAATTGATTCTTCAATGCACCGCTTTATTTTAATGTACTTATGCACAGTATGCTACAGCTATTCAAATTTAAAATATAAATAAATCACCTATTATTAAATTAGATATGTGTGGATTTCCAAATCATTTAAAATTTGTTCTATTGATCATGAGTTAACAATTAGATTAATAAAATTTACTTAATGAAAAACAGTTATTAAATGTGTCATTTTATAGAGTTTGACACTTGGTGTCAATTGATATATATATATATATATATATATATATATATATATATATATATATAGTATAATGTTGTTTGTATGCTTTGTGATTCACTGATCTGGATTGTAATTTGTTCTCTTTTTTAGGTATGGAGCTTATCTAGGGGAATGCTACTAAGAAATATAGTATTCCCTTCAAAAATTAATTGCATTGCATTGGATCCAGCCGAACATGTCTTTTATGCTGGCAGTGAAGATGGAAAGCTATTTATCGCAGCACTTAACACTGAAAGCATCGCCACTAATAATTATGGGATGCATATCATCGGTTCTTTTTCTAACCAGAGGTTATCATTTCTTCTCTTGTGATGTTAGTTTTTCTAATATGCATCAGTTTTGACCCTTTTCTCTCTTTGGATTGCATATATATTTTGTAAGATTGGATAGTGTAGTTGACACATTTTGATCATCTTGTGCTTTCTTCTAGCTACATATGTGGTAGTTGCTACTTACTAATTGAAATAGTTTAGTTCTTAGAGAGTGATAGAACTGGATCATATATAATCAGAAAATGAATAATTTATTCAAATCAATCCTCACTTGTAGCTCAGTGAAGATGGATTCATATATAATCCAGGCATTCGAGAGACCTGTTCTCTCACTGAAATTCTGATTCAAATCTTATGTACCCACTAAGTCTCCTCTTTTCCAATTATTCCAGACTTTTCTTTAGTGTCTGCTGGACAGTTACAGAATTCCCTCTTCCCTATTTATTCGCACCCTCTTTATTACAATTATTTCCCCACTAAACATTTAGTGCTATTAATCCTTATGACTCTAATATTCTGTTATCACTCTTCCTCTTCCTCTTCCTCTTCCTGCTATAAAGTATAATAAACCTTCTTAATGGGTGGTTTACTAACAGAGAGCAACATCTTGGGACTTGGGAGCATTCAATCTTGTTGTTAAGAATGTATGGATAACTTCAATGACTATCTGGTTCCCACAGAATTTAATTCTTTGCTATGATGAATTCAAGCAAACATTTAGTCCCCTTACTAATTACAATAGATGATGGATTTGAGATAGTTTATATTAAAAATATTTGTTTGTACACAGAGCTGACCCTAATTTATTAGCTTGACCTATTTTGAAAAACAAATTATTATTCTTCACGTATTATCCTTTTTCTTACTACATAACAATCCAATTTGATCAGTTGTTGCTTTTGGATAAAACATCAATCCATGTTCGATTTGAGTTTGGCTTCAAATTAAAATTCATTTTCTTTAATGCAGTAATAGTTCTAGGCTTCTAGCTAGGGTTGTCAATATCAATCATGTGCAATAGCGCCGTCAGGACACATTATGGCTATTGATCATTCCATTGAAGCCTGTTGTATTGCAGCTTGCTGTCACACCTGAAGTGGCATAAATCACGACTGCCATCAAGGCCATTCATGGTTACTAGCAATTGCAACATTGGTTAATGGTTGAAAACCCCTGTAATCCCAAAGTACTCGATTGTTTAAGGTTTTTTCTGGGGGACAACTTTGTGACTCTGCTTTGTGTACTCGTGTCTCTGAAATATGACCCACTATTCTCTGCCACTATATCTGGCCAACTCTGATGTTTTTTGGCACCTCCCTGTTGTGTCCAGCCTTGCTTTGTTCTCTGGCGCCATATGATGTTTGTTGTGCCGTCTTTATTCAGTTCACTCTTTATTGTTCCCTGCTCTCAGAGATTGTTCTGCCTTTTCATTTTGTTACAGTAAAAGCCAGTTCTCTGTTCTCACACTGGTCTTTCATGATTTCATCTTTGTTCTCTATTGCCAGCATATGAATATTTCTAATTTTGGGTAATTATATATTTATGAATTTATCTTGTATCTAAACTTTAAAAATAGCGGCCATCCCGCTATAGCATTTTTGGGGTCAGCTGTTCTTCACAATTTTTTTCAATTTATTTTTCATTATTATTAAGATAAGTTAATGAAGATTAATTACAAGC
This sequence comes from Glycine tomentella, assembly GCA_007407185.1. Classification (NCBI taxonomy): domain Eukaryota; kingdom Viridiplantae; phylum Streptophyta; class Magnoliopsida; order Fabales; family Fabaceae; genus Glycine; species Glycine tomentella. The sequence continues at coordinate 1,951,770 of PYAF01003543.1, forward strand.
TTGTTTTATAGCCATCATAATTAATTGCTGTTTTAAGGTCAATGTATTCATGTATCACCTACAAGATATCTTTCCTTGTTTACTATTAAATTGACTAATCAAACACCCATATCCCTCAAACGTATCAATGCCAAGTTGAAACCACTGTGATACATAAAAGTGTATTGGAATATTTTGATTACAAGAAATTATGTGGTAAACAAGTGAATGAACCATGCTTTATGCATAACCAGATACACTCTACAATTTTTAGTTTGTTGGTAACATCTCACATACTTCTGCTACCGACTATGTTTATTACAAAAAAGGTTGGTTCAAGCTGTGCAGTGTCATTTAACTAATTTTGTTCCTCGTTGTAACAGCAAACAAGTTACTTGCTTAGCATATGGCTCAAGTGAGAATTTGTTAATATCTGGGTCAGAGGATGGAATGGTTCGTGTTTGGAATGCGAGAACTCGTAACATTGTTCACATGTTTCAACATTCTAAAGGTATTGTATAAACTGTGAAATATATCTTGTTTTGCAGAAAGAGCTTTGATTGCATATCTATGATTAGTAATGCTCATATTTTGTGCTATTTATTTTAAACATTTTTTATCGAATGAATTTCTGCTTTATCCAATGCTCAAGTTGTTTTTTGCCAAATTAAAATTTGTTATCGACAACTGGCAATTTATGTGATATGTTACCATACTTATGATACCTATGCTTTTTGTGTGCAAATGAGCTTTTACTTGATTAAAACAAACACCAGGACCTAATTGTTCTACTCATCTCGTAGGATATGGACAGCATTTTTATTATATATATTTAACTTGTATTTTTCCACTGACCCCAATTAACTTGGGTTAAAGATACTGTTGATGTTGATGTGGATTTAACTCATATGTTTATCGTATCTGCAATTGCCATTCTTTGCCTAATTGCCTTTTGATTTGCGATGCACTGTTATTTAACTTTGGATGCCCTATTTTTTTCTCAATATATTCTGTATGATTATATGAATACATGATTGCTTTTTATATGCTTTTCTCGGATGACATATTTCATGACTAAATCACCCATGAGATGGTATCAATTGCATGCTTGTTTTCAAATTGAGTCTGATAAAGCCTATATTTATCTATATTTATTGTTAAATATTGTGGATGCTGCAGGACCTGTAAATAACATTCTAGTTGTTAGACGAGAAAATGACTCCAGTAATCACATATCTTCTAATGTACAAGTATCATCAAGAAAGCAGGGGTCTAATTTACCCCCTCCATTGGAAAAATATGCAAATTCAATAGATGACGACTCTGATATGAAGACTATGATCAGCCTTGGGGGTGGCAGGAAATCTGTGGATCCTTCATACATCAGTTCTCATGTGATATCTAATTACATTAAGGAACTTCAGGTTTGTGAGTCCTGATGAATAGTTATTCTGCTTATTAAAGAATGATCAGTATCTGATCCTGATTGTGATTTAAACTCTGTTTTTAACCTATGTTTCAGCATCAAGGTTCAGCTGCTGCTTCTGAAATGGAGATGGAGAAACTAAAACATGATTACCAAAAGTCAGTCCAAATGGCTAACCAGTTGAAGAAAATGAATGAAAAATTGCATCAATTTTGTGTGAAGGAGCTGTTGGATGGTAGTCAAGCTACAACCTTAGATGAAAATGACAATTAAGACATTTTTTTTGCCAGTCTCTTTTCAATTTTGTATGTAAAATGTGTAGGATCTGACATCATTAGATTCCCTTCTGCGAGTTTGCAATGCTTCAATGCTGCTATTATATTATTTTTGTTGCCCCTCGTCCCCTTTCTCTCGGTGTGTGTTTTGCTGCTTAATGTTGTACTTAAAAGAATTTTCATCTTTTTGTGGATACGTTAAAAAAATTCATTATTCATAGTTACTGACAATCTCAGTAATAAGTTTTGGACATCGACTCATGATGATTTCAGCATTTGGCCAAATTTTCACGAATTGATTTCTTTATGATTTAAGAATATTTAAGAATTTTGGTCGGAAGGACAACATTGAATATATATATTTTTAAATTAAATTGTAGATCAAATTCGACATTATAAAAATAGAGATATTAAATTAAATAATATAAGTGAAGAAAAAACTAAGACTAATTTAACCTAGATTTAAGGTGTAAGAATGAAGAATCACTTATAAAAGATTTATAACAATTTTAAACAAAGAAATTGAAGCATTAAATTAAAATGATATTAATTTAAAATATGAAATCATAAAATGTAAAAAAAAATCATTATTATGTTAGTGATTCTTATTATTCGTTTACTATATCTTATCTTCTTTTTTTTTTTTTGTACACTATATCTTGTGTCAGTTTCATGCTTAATTTGGTAATTAACTAATTATCATTTTCATGTTCTTTTATTTATTTTAATCTTATTTGTCTGCTGCTTCATTCTTGAAAAATCATTTTGGGTATCAGAATTGACTGCATGTACTATTAATTAATACCTAGCAAATGACACTTTTCCAAAGGTTAAATTACAATTACAGTTATTTGATGATGAAAGGATGTTAGTTGCATATTGTTGATTTACTTAAAATTATAAGTATTTTCCATATTGTTGATTTACTTATATATACACATTTCAAAAATATTTCTTTAAAATTTTCAAAGAATAAAAGTCATCCTACATGTAAAAAAAGGAAAAAATATTTTCATTTATTTAAACATTTATACTTTTTTATAAAAAAGTTATACTCTATCACATTACTATTAGTCATCTATATGCATATCATCATATAATATATTCTTAGGACTAAAGTTATTAGTATTTGTGCTTGGTAAAAAAAACTGTCATTTTAGTGTTTTAAAGTAAAAAACAACAGTGAAAAACCAAAATAAAAACAGACCAACGAGTTTACAACAAAATGGGAGAGTAATTTAGATTTTTTTTTTTTTTTTTACCGTTTTGGGGTTTACTCTTTGGCAGAGGCTACAAGTTTAGTTTAGTTGACAACAACAGTAAGCGAGCGTGCATGCAATGAAAATTCTCAAATTCCTGCTTTCCGATTAAGCAAACTCGGAAAGCAGCAGCAATAGTCTCTGTTCCTTTCTTCTTCTCCAATTCATCACGCTCTATAAATATAAATAATAAACCCCTCAGTTCTCTTTTTCGTTTACTCGATTCCATTCCACTTCGCCAAAAACCACACTCACTCTTCACTCTCTCTCTTGATTAGTTCCGTCATGGCCGCCGATAGCCTCGCCGTCCTTGCCGAGGCTCTGTCGCCGCCGCTCTCGTCCGGCGACTTTCTATCGAAGCTCCGCTCCGACGACGCCGTCCGGTTAGGTCTCAACTCGTTCTGCTCCGTTCTCCGCCGCGGTCTCCAATCCTCCGATGACGGAACCTCGTGCTTCCTCTGCTGGACCGACGCGCAGATTCACGCTATTTCCTCGCTCGCCTACGAAATCACTTCCGCTTCTCGATCTTTGTCAGGTAACTCCTCTCCCTTTGCAACATCATCGCAACTTGATTTTCGGTTGCGTTTTGCTGCTGCCGTACGATTTCGCTTGTGTGATCCTTGTTCTGACGAGTGTGCTGTTTGCAAATGAGAGAGCGAGCTTTTTTTTTTTTTTTTTTTTTTTTAACTTACAAGTAGCTTTGGTGTTGTTTTCCAATCAGATTGAAGTTTCAACTCAGTAATGTCGGTAATCTGTGTTGAGTTTTTAATGAAAACCTTCATTACGTAGATTACTGATATGAAACTATTTCTATTCTGATTGGAGGAAGCACCGAAAACATCTATGAAACTGCATCTAAATTTTGTCTTCTTTTTTACTATCTTCTTCTACCTTTTTTTTTCATTTTTTTGTTGTGTTTCAAATTATTTGTTTTTTTTTTCTTTTAAGTTTTAATTGTCATTTTGTGTTTTGTGTTTTGATTTTTTGCATGAACAGTGGAGCAAGCGGAGGGCGTGCTGGTTGCGATTGTTCAGCAATCTATAGAATTTGCTCTGTGCTATTTGGAGAATTCTGGATTCGATAGTGACGATCTAGGAATTCAGGTATGTTTGCAAGTGCTGAAGTTCTGTAGTATTGAAATTTGTTGAAAGCAGGGTGCAGAGTTTGCTGAATTTTCTGCAAGATTTTGGAGAAGTCTAATTTGGTCTCCAAATTCTCAAATAAGTCATAAGATACAACTAGATCAGTTGCTATTATTGTAATGAAATTTAAAGGTTATTGTATAGGGCACATCAGTGGCACAAATCTATTAAGTAAACAGTTGCATATGCTTTTATAGAAACTCATTATATAATCAATCTGAATCAATAATTTTTTTTTCCATAGATAAATTAGAATACATCAAAGAAGCTTGGAGGCCATACAATAGTGGTATCTTATCCCCTTCACAATTGGTCACAATGGGATTTGAGTGTTGCACCTCTAAGATGGAGTATTCACTACCCAATGCTTAATCGTTAGGATGGAGAAAGGAAAGAAATCAAAAAATTTACATAAAAGATGATGAGCAACCTCTAAAGAACAGAAAATTGAAAATAGACAAATAGAAAAAAGAGATCGCTTTTATGTAATATCCGAATAGCACTGTTCTTTAACCCCACTGGATATTTGCCAAAAGAATTGTCTCTAGAATAAGTTAGATGGACAAATCTATCTCATAATAGATTAGGCAATAGATTCTAAAGTCATGATATGTTCATTTTAGCCCAAGTTGCCTTAAGCCTTTGTGAGATATTTATTAAGTTGAATGGCAAAATTGTATATTGGGCCCAATTTAGTTGTTTCCTGCTTTCTACATCATGATATTGTATGCTAATAGGTTTTTCTGATTTCTATCCCTGACCGAGGAAGCAAAGAGGTTCCTTTGCTAATATACATTTAGAACAAAATACTGTCCAGCAGACATAGGTTAAGTTGATTTTCTTCAGTATTTAGTGTTTTGATCTGTGTTCTTTTCTGTTAACGTTGTGGGTATTTTTTTTTTTTTTTTTTTTGGTATTACGCATTATTGTTGGATCTTCCAGAACAACATGATACATCTTTTAGAGATGGCTTTGGTTGATGGAATAAATATGGTAGCAGACATGTTGCAACCTACAACTGCTAGGGCCTTGGTAGATATGTTGCCAATGGTAGATGATTGTTGTGGTAGTTTTGTGGATGACTACAAAAAATGCCATCTAGAAGGTACAGTGTTACTGCCCAAAATCACTCAATTGTTGTCTTGTCATAGTTTTTCTTCTAACCTAACCATGTGCCCTATTTTTTTCTTATCAAAAGGTTTCAAATGCTCAAAGGAAGAAAAATCAATGGATTGGCTTTTAAAGACTTTGGCTTCTGAACGTGTGCCTCATGATAGGCAAGAATCTGGATTCATTGAACAGACTTATTATCAATATTTCAATAATTTTGTCTTTCTATCCCAGCACTGGGCAGTTGTCCATGGAAAATGCACTCCTCGCTTGATCTTGCTATGCAATAAGCTAGCTAAAGTAAAAAATGTATTTGATGAGAAGGCCATGAGTCAAAATTTTCGAAGGAGACTGTCATTCATTTTGAGGATGTTAAAGATACTTGGAAGTCTCTTGAAGGATGTTCCATATGTTGAATATGATGTCTCATTAATGGGGGCAGTTGCCACATTTTCTAATACTCTGTCTAGTTTGTTTAAAATTAAATTTGAGTATGTGAATACCTTTGCTGTTACTGAGGGAAGTTTTGAGAGCATTATTTTAATGGTTATAGAAGAATTTCTTCACAGTGTTCAAGTTATTTTTGGCAATAGCAATGTTGCCAAGAATATCCAAACATGTATTATAGCAGCTATATTGGAGAGTTTGGATTCTTCTGTTTGGACATATGACAAATCGGCTCCCAATTTGAAGCCCCCCTTACCTTACTTCCCCCGATTTGTTGTTTATACACTGAAACTCATTACTGATCTGAAAAGACAAAGGCATCTGGTTCCTTTTGAGTGGAAAGACTTTGACATGGAACTTGTTGGCAGTTCTACTGACTCACAGATTGGTTCTCCTTCATGCCTTGTTCATCTGGAGCCTGTTCCTTTGCTGAAAGGATTTACTTTGGAAGAGCTTCTAAAATTAATATTTCCTGTGTCGAGCCAATGGATTTCCAATTTGATGCAACTTGCTTTGTTCCTTCATTGTGAAGGTCTGAAATTAAGGCCAAAAATGGAAAGGTCCCATTCTAGTTTGGCAAAAGTTGCTGGGACATCTGAAGTTGAAAATGCAGTATGCCATGAGGATGAGGCTCTTTTTGGAGATCTTTTTTCTGAAACTGGGCGTTCTGTTGGATCTACAGATGTATGCGAACAACCACCTGTTGCTGCTTTAATTTCTAGTTCCAGCTATCAAAATATGCCAACACAAGCTGCTATAGAACTTTTGAACTTTCTTAAAACATGCATCTTCTCTGCTGAATGGCATCCTTCTCTTTATGTTGATGCCTGCAACAAACTCAGCAATAGAGACATTGATATTTTGCTTTCCTTACTCAATTGTCAGGGCTGTTGTTCTGAAGATAATATTTCTGATAGTTGTACCCCATTACTTGTAGATGGAAAGGTTGGGCATATTCATGATCTGTGCTTTGATATTTTACACAACCTTCTCACTAACCATGCTTTGAATGATTCACTTGAACACTACCTTGTGGATAAAATCCTAACTGTTGAGAATGGTTCTTTTAGTTATAATGATAGAACCCTGGGCCTGCTTGCTCACACACTGTTTTGTAGGGTTGGTTCTTCTGGTAGTCAGTTGAGAACCAAGATTTGCAGGATATATGTTGCCTTTGTTGTTGAGAAGGCAAAAACTGTGTGCATAAAATGCCCAAGTATCAATGATCTTGTTGGTACTCTTCCCAGGCTGTTTCACATTGAGGTGGTACTTATGGCATTCCACTTGTCTTCTGAAGGAGAAAAGGCAGTGATGGCAAAATTAATCTTTTCAACCCTCAAAGAAGTTGCAAGTTTGACATTAGATTTGAACAGCACACTGTTAACATGTTGGGCTTTAGTAGTTTCAAGGTTGATCTTAATTCTTCGTCATATGATATTTCACCAACAGACTTGTCCAACATCATTGCTCATAGATGTGCGATCTAAGTTGAGGGAAGCACCACTTTCTGGCTCATCTATGCCAAACAAAGTTAATGATCACATGTCATCTTGGTCATCAACTGCATTTAAAAACATTGCAGGTGGATTGATTGGAGAGGAAGCTTTTGTTAGTAGCTTGATTGGACACCTAGTTGATATTTCTGGGTCTTCTGCTTCTCTTGTTAGGGAAGATCTGGCAATTGACAGCTTAACTTTGAATTGGGGAGATATATACTTTACTTTTTCTCTGATTTTGGGGTTTTGGAAGGGTAAAATGGCCACTGCAGTTGAGGATCTAATTGTTGAACGATATGTTTTCTCCCTTTGTTGGGATATTCCTTATGTAGGCTCTGAAGCAGACCATACAATTAAATCTTGGGATCAAGACCACCTTGTGGATCCATCTAATATGTTGCATTTTTTCCACTTCAGCCATTTACTCCATGGCCATCCAGAGGGCATTGGGAAGTTCACTATGTCTCCAGATGTTATATTGAGCCTGCTTCAGCATTTAAATGCTGCTTTGCCCATATCAGAAGGCATTGAGCAATTAGGTTGGTATTTCCTCAGAAGTGGAATGTGGCTGTCTCTGGTGATCTCCTTCATTAACGTTGGCATATGGAGATATTGCATGAATAATGCTATTTCTGGACATGGTCTAACCTGGACTGGGAGTGCTTTGGGGGATGATAAATATGTTAAAGTTGCTGGAAGCATGATTTCCTCCATGATTGAGTCTGGCCAATTTGCATTGCTTGTAAAGCTGTTCTCATCATTGCTGAACAAGCATTTACAAGTTTGTCAGAACGCTTTCCTTGATATCCTTAACGACAAGCAAAAGCTGGCTCCTGGATTTTCACCATTCTTGCTTCTGAAACATACTGAAATGGACCAAAGCCTACAGGATGAGCTCCTAGAGAGGAGTGGTTCGAATGCAGGTGTGCTGCAGTCTGTTCTTAGCCTCATTTCGAGGTCGGATGTTGTTGTTGATAAAAAAGCTTCTGGATTTCTTTCTAGAGCTTCTTGGGAGTGCCTGTTGCATGGCTTTCCTTTTAATCTCTCTACTGCTAGTTCTACTATGTTTTCTTGTGTCCTTAGCATAAGAGGAATTATCTTTGTATTAGATGGGTTACTTAGAGTAAAAGAAGGAGGCAGTATTATTAATTTGGAGGATGAAATCCTTGGACAAGTTCTTGATGCAGTAATGATCATCAAGTATGATAGGACCTTTGAAAGTGTTCATGGGAAATGTGACACTATCTATCACAGCTTGAGTGCTGAACTGGAATTGTTGTGTTATGAAGATTTAATTCTAATGAAGCAAATGGAAGGGTTTCTGAAGGATGTCAATGCTGGAGGAGCAAGTGATTGCAGTGTTTGTGAATGGATAATCTGTAAAATTATTGAAATATTAAACAGCCTAAGAAAAAACCCTTTGAAGTCTGTTATATTTCATTTTTATCTTGGTGTTGAAAACGTGCCTGAGAAGATGAATAGGCTTTTGCATTTGCATCTTGGTGACTGTTTGGTTCTAGTTGATGCTTTAGATTCATGCTTCTCTGAATCAGTGAATGTGAAGGTTCTTGGATTCTTTGTGGATCTTTTGTCTGGAGAGCAATTTCCTGACCTTAGAATGAGGATACAAAGGAAATTTTTGGATAGAGACATACATTGTGTATCTGAGTGGTTGGAGAAGAGGCTTTTAGGAAGCATAATAAAATCAGACTCTGGGGTGGACTGTGCAAAGGGGAGCTCCATTTCTCTTAGGGAATCAACATTGAATTTTATTGTGTGTCTTGTATCACCACCCTCTGAACAACAATCAAAAGAATTGCAACAACATATTTTTAATTCTGCACTGGGGTCACTTGATTCTGCTTTTTTGTTGTTTGATATACATGTAGCAAAGTCTTTTTTCAATTTCATTGTTCAAATTTCTAGAGGAGAGTTCTTGATGAAACAGCTTTTGACAAGGACTGTAATGTTGATGGAGAAACTGGTGGCCAATGAAAATCTGCTTCCAGGACTGAAGTTTCTTTTTGCCTTTATTGAAACTGTCTTGAGTGATTGTGGATCCAGTAAAATTTCCTTGCACAAGACAACTAAGAAGTCTTCTTCTGGCAATAGTCTTGGGTTAGGACATTCTTCTGCTCAACTGGTTGGGTCCAGAAAAAATTCTGAGACATTTATCCTTTCTGCCAATCAAGAAGGGGAATCAACCTCTCTCGAATGTGATGCAACTTCTATGGATGAGGATGAGGATGATGCAACTTCTGATGGAGAGGTTCTTAGCATAGATAAGGATGATGAAGATGATGCTAATAGTGAAAGATCCCTTGCCTCTAAAGTTTGCACATTTACTTCCAGTGGCAGCAATTTCATGGAGCAACATTGGTATTTCTGCTATACGTGTGACTTGACTGTATCAAAAGGCTGCTGCTCAGTCTGTGCCAAGGTTTGTCATCGGGGTCATCGGGTTGTCTATTCACGTTCAAGCCGGTTCTTTTGTGACTGTGGAGCTGGGGGTGTGAGGGGTAGTAATTGTCAATGCCTAAAACCTCGAAAGTTTACTGGAGATAGCAGTGCACCTGTTCGTGGCTCAAATACTTTTCAGTCATTTTTACCATTCCCTGATGATGGAGATCAGCTGCAGGACAGTGATTCAGATTTTGAAGAAGAAATCAGTTCAGATGCAGATAACTCTCTCAGGCTATGTATTCCAAAAGAACTTCAAGAAGGGATTCCGTTGTTATTGGAAGAACTTGATATTGAGAGTCGGGTGCTCAATCTTTGCTCTTCTTTGTTGCCATTTATACTTAGCAGACGAGACTCTCACCATTCTAAGGATAAGAAAATAAGTTTGGGTGAAGACAAGGTTATTTCTCATGGCATTGATCTCTTGCAATTAAAGAAAGCATATAAAAGTGGATCATTTGATCTCAAGATAAAGGTTGATTATTCAAATGCCAAAGAGCTTAAATCACATTTAGCAAGTGGTTCTCTTGTGAAGTCCTTACTTAGTGTGAGTGGACGAGGTCGACTTGCCGTTGGTGAAGGTGATAAAGTTGCTATATATGATGTTGGGCAGTTGATTGGTCAAGCCACCATTGCACCTGTGACAGCTGACAAGACCAATGTGAAACCTCTTTCTAAAAATATTGTCCGCTTTGAAATTGTACAACTTGCGTTCAACCCTGTTGTTGAGAACTATCTTCTTGTAGCAGGATATGAGGACTGCCAGGTCCTGACATTGAGTCCTCGGGGTGAAGTGATTGACCGCCTTGCCATTGAACTAGCTTTGCAAGGTGCATATATTAGATGGGTGGATTGGGTTCCAAGCTCACAAGTTCAGTTAATGGTTGTGACTAACAAATTTGTTAGGATATATGACCTGTCCTTGGACAACATCAGTCCAGTGCAGTACTTCACTTTGCCAGGTGACATGATTGTGGATGCAGTTCTTTGTCCGGCTTCCCAAGGAAGAATGTTTCTCCTTGTTCTTTCAGAAAATGGAAACATATTCAGGTTTGAGTTGTCAGTTAAGGGTAATGTTGGGGCTGTTCCATTGAAAGAACTTGTACACCTTCAGGGAAAAGAGATTCATGCAAAGGGATCATCATTATACTTCTCTTCAACTTATAAGCTACTCTTTGTATCTTTTCAAGATGGCACCACAGTGGTGGGTCGCCCAAGCCCTGATGCAGCATCTCTAGTTGAGATTTCTTTTCTATACGAGGAACAAGAAAGTAAGCTGCGGCCTGCTGGAGTACATCATTGGAAAGAATTGCTGGCTGGCAGTGGATTATTTGTTTGCTTATCGACAATGAAATCAAATTCTGCGCTCACTGTGTCAATGGGGGAATATGAGATAATTGCGCAGTGTATGCGACATTCAGTGGGTTCAACCTCACCTATAGTTGGTATGACTGCATACAAACCACTATCAAAGGATAAAATCCACTGTCTTGTCTTACATGATGATGGTAGCCTTCAAATATATTCTCATGCTCCTGCTGGTGTGGATGCTGGTGTGATCGCAGCATCTGAGAAAGTTAAGAAATTGGGTTCTGGAATCCTCAATAAAGCCTATGCTGGTACAAATCCTGAATTTCCTCTTGATTTCTTTGAGAAGACCGTGTGCATTACGCCAGATGTGAAACTGGGTGGTGATGCTGTTAGAAATGGAGATTCAGAAGGAGCTAAACAGAGTTTGGTAAATGAGGATGGTTTTCTAGAAAGCCCAAGTCCTGCTGGTTTTAAGGTATCTTTTATTCTTTTGGAATTACTTTTATTTCAAAGTGAATATTTATAATTAGTTTTACTTTGTGACATACTCTGTTTTGTGGCTGGTGGGTTGACATTTTTCTAAAATCAGATATGTAGGAACAGGGGCTGGTTTTTAGGTGTAGGTTTTTTGGTTATCACCTAAATTTTAAAATGCTAGTTCTTATTTAAACTGAATTTGAAATAAGGCTTCTTCATAATTTTTTTTTTTTTAAAAACTCCAGCATGTAAACACTTTCTCCTTTGCAGGAGGTGGTTCATTTCTCCTATGATCAATGGTCAATAAGTTTGCCAAGTTTTTGATAAATATCAATCTGTCATGTTCATATAAATAAATTCAATAGAGCATTTTGAACCAAATTAAATCCTATTTTCAACTGGTTTGTTTTTATATGGATTTTTGTAACTGTTTCGAAAATTTATACTAGTTTTAGAAATTAGCAAACTCTCCCTGGGTGATATTAGTAATGATCGTTGAGTGTATGTGTTTAATTTATGTGAAATAAAGACCAAAATGAACATTTCTAATAATCTTGTTCTGATTATATAATTGATACTCCAAGGTGATGCAGTTGTTGAACTCCTATTCCTTGCCCCCTTTTCATGTTCTATGTTCTAATGCCAAATATGGGGGAAATGTATGGATGCACATTATAATATAGAAAGTTTGACCTGGACATTGTCTTTGTATGACCAGGTTTTGTTATTTAGTAGTAATCAGTAAAAGATTTCAGAGTTTTTCTAGGTATTGATTTATTTTTATGATGAATGATTTGGTTGGAGAAATCTGTTTTGTATAATTACATTTGCTTTATTCACATACTAAAAATAGAAGGGCTGGTATGGTGTGAACTGTGATGACGATTATATTGGAGGTGGTTCATTTTGTGTCATATGTTATTTGCTTTTGCTGCTGTGTCATTAGAAAGTGATTGATAATAGCTTTTTATATCCTTAATTTATACCTTTATGTACTTTTACAGATATCTGTCTTCAATTCAAATCTTGATATAGTCATGGTTGGTTTTCGAGTTCATGTGGGAAATACATCAGCAAGTCACATACCATCTAGCATTTCTATTTTCCAAAGGGTTGTTAAATTCGATGAAGGAATGAGGTCCTGGTATGATATTCCATTTACTTTTGCAGAATCTCTTCTTGCAGATGAAGAATTTACAATCTCAGTGGGGCCAACCTTTAATGGCTCAACACTCCCCAGAATAGACTCGCTTGAAGTTTATGGCCGAGCTAAAGATGAATTTGGTTGGAAAGAGAAAATGGATGCAGTTTTAGATATGGAAGCAAGAGTACTTGGTTCAAATTCGTCACTTAGTGGGTCTGCAAAGAAGCGCCGATCGATGCAGTCTGCTCCTATTCAGGAGCAAGTAATAGCAGATGGACTCAGGCTAATTACTAAGTTCTACTCATCATGTAAGCAACAGGATATCTCAAGGTTTGAGGAAGCAAGGACAGAGCTTGGAAAACTCAAGTGCAAGCCATTACTAGAAACGATATTCGAGTGTGATAGGGAACCAATTCTTCAGGCTTCTGCTAGTCATGTCTTACAAGCAGTTTTTCCCAAGAAAGAGATATATCATCAAGTAATCTACTGTCATTTGGTTCTCCTTTACCAAGTCTGTTTTGTTCAGTAATTCTGCTTATCTATGTTAAGGTCATGCTAATTATCACCATGTGCATTCCAACATTAGGTTAAGGATACCATGCAGCTTCTTGGAGTTGTAAAATCCTCCTCACTACTATCATCAAGGATTGGGATAGGTGGTGCTGCAGGAAGTTGGATCATTGAAGAGTTCACCACCCAGATGCATGCAGTCTGTAAGATTGCATTGCAACGCCGCTCAAATTTAGCAACATTTCTGGAGACAAATGGTATTGTTGTCTTTACTGATTGAATCGTAAAATACATAGAAGTTAGCTTTTCCTTGTCTATATTTGAATGCACAGTGGGGAGATAAGAATAAGCATCTGTTGATATAGACATCCATGTTTGCTGCATGCTATGACTAATTGATTACAATGAGATTTCTCTCTAAAGTCCTAAGGTTTACGTCCTTGATTTAATGTGGGCATATTTATTCTATTTGCTACCATTTTATTATGATATAATCTTTTTTTTTCCTGGTGTAGGCTCAGAAGTGGTGGATGTACTTATGCAAGTTTTATGGGGAATTTTGGATTTTGAGCAGCCTGACACGCAAACCATGAACAACATTGTTATGTCTGCAGTTGAACTTATTTATTGCTATGCTGAATGCTTAGCCCTTCACGGAAAAGATCCAGGAGTGCATTCTGTGGCACCTGCTGTTGTGTTACTTAAGAAGCTTCTCTTTTCATCCAATGAGGCTGTACAAACTGCTAGCAGGTATTGTAGCTTTCTTCTTTTTTTTTTTTTTGGCTCTGAATTTGATATTCACGTTTTCACACATTTCCTCCCCAGTTTGGCCATATCTTCAAGATTGCTTCAGGTCCCTTTTCCAAAGCAAACCATGTTGGCTACAGATGATGCTGTTGAGAGTGTGGTGTCAGTTCCTGGCCCTGCTGACCCAAGTACTGGAAATAACCAAATCATGATTGAGGACGACACTATTACTTCATCTGTCCAATATTGTTGTGATGGTTGCTCTACAGTACCTATACTAAGGCGGAGATGGCATTGTACTGTTTGTCCTGATTTTGACTTGTGTGAGGCTTGCTATGAAGTACTAGATGCAGATCGACTTCCTCCACCACACTCTAGAGATCATCCTATGACAGCAATTCCAATAGAAGTGGACTCAGTGGGAGATGGAAATGAATTTCACTTCACAGCTGATGATGTTAGCGACCAGAACTTGTTGCCTTTACCTGCTGATAGCAACATGCAAAATTCTTCTCCATCAATTCATGTCTTGGAACCAAATGATTCTGGGGATTTTGCTGCTTCTTTAACTGATCCTGTCTCAATCTCGGCTTCAAAAAGGGCCATAAATTCTTTACTTCTTTCTGAGCTTCTTGAACAATTGAAAGGATGGATGGATACGACCTCTGGAGTTCAGGCAATCCCTGTTATGCAGCTTTTCTACAGGCTGTCATCTGCTGTAGGTGGACCTTTTATAGACAGCTCCAAGCCAGATAGCTTAGATTTGGAGAAGCTAATCAAGTGGTTTTTGGATGAGATTAATCTCAACAGACCATTTGTAGCCAAAACCCGTTCATCATTTGGTGAAGTTGCAATCCTGGTCTTCATGTTTTTCACATTGATGCTTAGAAACTGGCATCAGCCTGGTAGTGATGGTTCCATGCCAAGGCAGACTGGAACTACTGACATGCATGATAAAAATGTAGTCCAATTTCCACCATCCACCTCTGCCAGTGCTAAGACTTCAGTAGATGACCAACAGAAGATTGATTTTGCATCACAACTGCTTCGAGCTTGTGATTCTCTTAGGCAGCAATCTTTTGTAAACTATTTAATGGATATATTGCAGCAGCTAGGGTATGTTTTCAAATCTCCTGTTAACAATGAAGGTGTGCATAGTAATGCCGGGCCTGGATGTGGGGCTCTACTAACAGTACGTAGAGATTTACCAGCTGGTAATTTTTTACCTTTCTTTTCCGATTCGTATGCCAAAGTGCATCGAAACGATATCTTCATGGACTACCACAGGCTTCTATTAGAGAATGCTTTCCGGCTGGTGTACACCCTTGTTCGGCCAGAAAAGCATGACAAAACTGGGGAAAAGGAAAAGGTCTACAAGTTATCACATGGTAAGGATTTGAAGCTTGATGGTTATCAAGATGTTCTCTGCAGTTACATTAACAATCCTCACACCAATTTTGTAAGAAGATATGCCAGGAGGCTTTTTCTGCATCTCTGTGGCAGCAAGTCTCATTATTACAGTATTCGAGACTCTTGGCAGTTCTCTACTGAAGCCAAGAGACTTTATAAACACATAAACAAATCTGGTGGTTTTCAAAATAATCCTATCCCATATGAAAGAAGTGTAAAGATTGTAAAATGCCTGTCCACTATGGCCGAAGTTGCAGCTGCACGTCCTCGTAACTGGCAAAAGTACTGTTTAAGGCATGGAGATATTTTGTCTTTCCTGATGAATGGAATATTTTATTTCGGTGAAGAGTCTGTTATTCAGACTCTTAAACTTCTCAATTTTGCCTTCTATACAGGAAAAGATGTTGGTCACACTCCGCAAAAAATGGAGTCAGGAGACATCAGTTCAAACAAATCAGGTGCCATATCTCAAGAATCAAAGAAGAAAAATAAAGGTGAAGATGGAGGTGAATCTGGTTCAGAGAAGTCCTATTTGGATATGGAGGCAGCAGTAGATGTCTTCACTGACAAGAGTAGCAATATTTTGAAACAGTTCATTGATGGTTTCCTTCTGGAATGGAATTCAATTACTGTGCGCGCAGAGGCTAAGTTAGTTTTATATGGTGTCTGGCATCATGCCAAGCCAACATTTAAGGAAACCATTCTAATGGCACTCTTGCAGAAAGTTAAGTTCCTCCCAATGTATGGTCAGAATATTGTGGAGTATACAGAACTTGTTGGTTGGTTGCTTGGAAGATCCTCTGATACTAGTTCAAAACACAAGATTTCTGAACTTGTGGATCGATGCTTGACACCTGATGTAATTAAATGCATCTCTGAGACACTCCATTCACAGAATGAGCTGTTAGCTAACCATCCAAATTCTCGCATATATAATACTTTGAGTGGCTTAGTGGAATTTGATGGATACTATCTTGAGAGTGAGCCTTGTGTTGCCTGCAGCACTCCTGAAGTACCTTACAGCAGGATGAAGCTAGAATCTCTGAAATCTGAAACAAAATTCACTGACAACCGGATCATAGTGAAGTGCACTGGGAGTTACACGATTCAGACTGTGACAATGAATGTTCATGATGCCAGAAAGTCAAAATCAGTGAAGGTTTTGAACCTATACTATAATAACAGGCCAGTCACTGACTTATCAGAGTTGAAAAATAACTGGTCTTTATGGAAGCGTGCAAAGAGTTGTCATCTTGCATTCAATCAGACAGAACTTAAAGTTGAATTTCCCATTCCAATTACTG
>PYAF01003543.1:1968366-1985030 GCA_007407185.1 Glycine tomentella
AACATGGTATATGTAACAATTGTCATGAAAATGCTTATCAATGTAGGCAATGTCGCAACATCAATTATGAGAATTTGGATTCTTTTCTATGCAATGAGTGTGGATACAGTAAATATGGGCGGTTTGAGTTTAACTTCATGGCGAAGCCAAGTTTTACATTTGATAATATGGAGAATGATGAAGATATGAAGAAGGGATTGGCAGCCATAGAATCTGAGTCAGAGAATGCTCATAGGAGATATCAGCAACTTTTGGGCTTCAAGAAACCCTTGCTAAAAATTGTATCAAGCATTGGTGACAGTGAAATAGACTCACAACAGAAGGACTCTGTACAGCAAATGATGGTTTCTTTACCTGGTCCGTCATGTAAGATCAACAGGAAGATTGCTCTTCTTGGAGTTCTATATGGTGAAAAGTGCAAAGCAGCTTTTGATTCTGTCAGCAAAAGTGTCCAGACACTGCAAGGGCTACGTAAGGTGTTGATGAATTATCTGCACCAGAAGCTTTCTGATACTAGTGTGGGTTCACGATTTGTGGTTTCCAGATCACCAAATAATTGCTATGGCTGTGCAACTACATTTGTAACACAATGTCTGGAACTATTACAGGTGCTAGCAAGGCATCCAAATTCTAAGAAACAACTTGTTTCAGCTGGCATTTTGTCCGAGTTATTTGAGAATAACATTCATCAAGGTGCTAAAGCTGCCCGCATCCAAGCAAGGATCGTACTTTGTTCTTTATCTGAAGGTGATGTAAATGCAGTTACTGAGTTGAACGGTCTGATACAAAAGAAAGTTTTGTACTGCCTTGAGCATCATCGCTCCATGGACATTGCAGTGACTACTCGTGAGGAATTGTCATTACTTTCTGAGGTGTGTTCTTTGGCTGATGAATTCTGGGAATCAAGACTACGTGTTGTGTTTCAATTATTATTCTCTTCCATCAAGTTAGGTGCCAAGCATCCTGCCATATCTGAGCATGTCATTCTTCCTTGTCTGAGAATTATATCTCAAGCATGCACACCTCCAAAACCTGAGACACCAGACAAAGAGCAAAGCCTTGGGAAATCTTCTGCAAATACAAAGGATGAGAGTAATCAAAATGTATCTGGGTCCTTGACTGGTGCAGTCACTGTCAGTGGAACAAAAACATTCCCAGACTCATCAGAAAGAAATTGGGATGCCACACCCAAGACTCGAGATATTCAATTATTGAGCTATTCAGAATGGGAGATGGGAGCTTCCTATCTTGATTTTGTTAGAAGGCAATATAAAGTGTCTCAGACAGTCAAAGGTACTGGCCAGAGGTCACGACCCCAAAGGCATGATTTCCTGTCACTTAAATATGCTCTGAGGTGGAAGCGTCATGCTGGTAAAGCAGCTAAAAGTGACTTATCGGTGTTTGAGTTGGGATCATGGGTTAAAGAACTTGTTTTGAGTGCTTGTTCTCAATCCATTAGATCAGAGATGTGCACACTTATAACCATGCTTTGTGCTCAAAGTTCATCCAGACGATTTCGGTTGCTGAACCTAGTGGTTTCTTTGTTACCAGCAACACTTTCTGCGGGTGAAAGTGCTGCAGAGTATTTTGAGTTGCTATTCAAGATGGTAGATTCAGAGGAGGCTCTTTTATTTTTGACTGTTCGGGGGTGTCTACGGACCATTTGTACTCTAATTACCCAAGAAGTGAGTAATGTTGAGTCATTGGAGCGGAGTCTACACATTGATGTAACCCAGGGGTTTATCCTTCACAAGCTCATAGAGCTTCTTGGTAAATTTTTGGAGGTTCCAAATATCAGATCGAGGTACAATTGCTACTTGAATAATTTTACTTGAGGTTGAACTTTTGGTTTATATGATCTTATTAAATTAAGTTTTTTTTTCCAGATTCATGCGAGATGACTTACTTTCTGAAATTCTTGAGGCCCTTATTGTAATTCGTGGCTTGATAGTTCAAAAGACAAAGTTGATTAGTGATTGCAATCGGCTCCTTAAAGATCTTTTAGATAGTCTGCTGCTAGAAAGCAGTGAAAACAAGCGACAATTCATAAGGGCATGCATCAATGGTCTGGAAATACACAGAGAGGAGAGAAAGGGGCGTGCTTGTTTGGTATGGATGTTTTATTTTTCAACTTCCTAACTTACTTATCCTCTAAATCAGTTGCAGTAATTTTCTATCCAACAAAGTATCAATTTGGTTACAAGGGAATATGATTAACATGTAAATATTGAATGGTAAATTTATAATAAACTCTTACATTGGCTCATTGTGAACTTGATGTAATCTACACCTGCATTTGCAGTTTATCTTAGAGCAACTCTGCAATGTGATCTGCCCCTCAAAACCGGAGCCTGTATATTTGTTGGTCCTGAACAAAGCACATACGCAGGAAGAGTTTATCAGGGGATCAATGACTAAGAATCCATATTCGAGTGTTGAAATTGGCCCATTAATGCGTGATGTTAAGAACAAGATCTGTCATCAGTTGGATTTGTTAGGTTTTCTTGAGGATGACTATGGAATGGAATTGTTAGTTGCTGGCAATATTATCTCTCTTGATTTGAGCATTGCACAAGTTTATGAGCAAGTCTGGAAGAAATCAAATCACTCATCAAATGTGACTAATTCCAACTTGTTATCTCCAAATGCTGTCAACTCATCCAGAGATTGCCCACCAATGACAGTGACTTATCGGCTCCAGGTTTGTTTCTATCATTGGACATGTGATTTGCCTTATTTGTTAAACATCTGGTTTTGAATTTATATACTGTATTTTATGTTATTCCAGGGATTGGATGGTGAAGCAACTGAACCTATGATTAAAGAGTTGGAGGAAGATAGGGAGGAGTCTCAAGATCCAGAGGTTGAGTTTGCCATAGCAGGTGCTGTTAGTGAGTGTGGTGGACTGGAGATACTATTGAGGATGATTCAGGTTAGCACTTTTTTCTTTGATATCTATCTGTAGACTTGAACATTGTTGTTGTATTTGGAAATTTGAACTATTAAGTATTATCATATAAATACTTTTGGTTGTAGTGTTTGGAATTGATGAATTATTCTCTCTGTTTGACAACCTGTATGTGAATTGTGACCTTTAAGTTCGTTGCTATCTGCCTACAACAATGTAGCATACTAGCACTTATAGCAGTAGAAGTATTAATTACAAGAAATGAAGCAAAGCAATATTAACATGTATTTATTGAAAATTTCATCCAAAATGAGTTACAATTCTTTAGTTATATGGGGAAAAACCAATTGGGTATATGATCCATTTATGATATATGTGCCATATCACCATATGGAATTTTATTTTTATTTAATTTTACAATTTAAAATTCTATTTTGTTTTTTTTTTTTTTTTTGATCGGCCAATGTTAGTTGTTAAATGTTAGTTTTTTGTTAGTGGAGGGATTCGAACCCATGACTTCTCCCTCCTTCCCTTCTTTTCCTTTTACCACCCAACCAACCTTATATCTCCTCTATTTCAAATACAAGGAGATTTATTTAAGTTTAAGAGAAAATTCTATCTCATAACTAAACATCATGGTTCTTATCACCGAGAATGGTGTAGTTTTGAAGTATAATTCTTTCTATACTTTTGATATTATTTTTGCTTATTTCACATTGACCAGACCATGCCATTGTTCTTGACGGCATCATTTAGTAGTTGCTTTCATGATTTGTTGTGTTGGAACTTAAAATGAAAGCTACTGCAGTTTGTGTAGAATGTTCGTTTTCATTTTCCAGATTTTTCTCATGCATTGTTACTGATGTTTTTGTAAAATGTCTAATCCTGCAGCATGCAACGTTAAAATTGATAATATAATTTTCTCACTTTTTCCTGATGTACAGCATCTGCGAGATGATTTCAAGTCCAATCAGGAACAACTAGTTGCAGTTCTTAATCTTCTTATGTACTGTTGCAAAATCAGAGAAAACAGACGTGCTTTGTTGAAGCTAGGAGCTTTAGGTTTGCTTCTTGAGACTGCAAGGCGAGCTTTCTCAGTTGATGCCATGGAGCCAGCTGAAGGCATACTTTTGATTGTTGAAAGTCTGACTTTAGAAGCAAATGAAAGTGACAATATAAGCATCACACAAAGTGCCCTTACTGTCAGTAGTGAAGAAGCTGGGACAGGGGAACAAGCCAAGAAGATAGTTCTTATGTTCTTGGAGAGATTGTCTCATCCATTGGGCCTTAAGAAATCAAACAAACAGCAGAGGAACACAGAGATGGTTGCTCGAATATTGCCTTACCTAACCTATGGTGAACCTGCTGCAATGGATGCTCTTGTCCATCATTTTAGTCCTTACTTGCAAGATTGGGGTGCATTTGACCATTTGCAGAAACAACATTTGGATAATCCAAAGGATGATAATATTGCTCAGCAAGCTGCAAAGCAGAGATTCACACTGGAAAATTTTGTTAGGGTTTCGGAGTCGCTTAAGACAAGTTCTTGTGGAGAGAGATTAAAGGACATTATCCTAGAGAAGGGTATAACTAAAACTGCAATGACACACTTGAAATATAGTTTTGCCAATACTGGGCAGGCTGGCTTTAAGAACAGTGCTGAATGGGCACAGGGTTTAACACTGCCATCTGTTCCTCTTATATTGTCTATGCTGAGAGGTTTGTCAATGGGGCATCTGCTCACTCAAAAGTGTATTGATGAGGAAGGTATCTTACCTTTGTTGCATGCCTTGGAAGGAGTTTCTGGAGAAAATGAAATTTGGGAAAGGGCTGAAAATTTGTTGGACACATTATCTAACAAGGAGGGAAAAGGAGATGGATTCTTGGAGGAGAAGGTGTGTAAGCTGCGGCATGCAACTAGGGATGAAATGAGGCGTCGTGCTTTGCAGAAGAGAGAGGAATTGCTTCAGGTATTTATACAAATACCTTTAGTTTACTTAGTTCGGGTATATAAACAATGGTGTTTAAAATGGTAAAACTAAGTTAACTGTTCAGTGTTTTTTACCTCGGGTAAGAATCATGTTCTACGACTAGAAACCGTAATTGGGAATTCTAAGTGCCTACTTTTGCCGGTTCTTCTCTGTTTCTCTCTTTTTATTCCAACTTCCAAACATAATGTTTGATATGAAATTGGTTATGGTACTTTCTGCTGCCTTGGTTATTGTACTCCTTTCCTTCACCAGATTGAATTTTCATTCAGATTTGACAATTCATATGGCATGTGTTGTATATTCTACTTTCAACTCTATTGAAGTCTGATTTCCTGTTCCCTTCTGAATTGTCCTTTATATTTGATACAGGGGCTTGGAATGCGTCAAGAACCATCTTCATATGGAGGAGAACGTATTGTTGTTGCCCAGCCTGTCCTTGAAGGTTTAGAAGATGTCCAGGAGGAGGAGGATGGGCTGGCATGCATGGTATGCCGGGAAGGATACAGTTTAAGACCTGCTGATTTATTGGGTGCTTACTCTTATAGTAAGCGTGTGAATCTAGGGGTTGGTTCTTCGGGAAGTACTCGTGGAGGAGAGTGTGTTTATACCACTGTAAGTTACTTCAATATTATTCATTTCCAGTGCCATCAAGAGGCCAAGAGAGCTGATGCTGCTTTGAAGAATCCGAAGAAAGAGTGGGATGGAGCAACACTTAGAAACAATGAATCTCTCTGTAATTCTTTATTCCCTGTCAGAGGTCCATCTGTTCCTCTGGCACAGTATGTTCGTTATGTTGACCAGTATTGGGACAACCTTAATGCTCTTGGACGTGCTGATGGAAGTAGACTCCGCCTGCTGACTTATGACATTGTTCTGGTATGTTAATATGTTCTGCCTTTCCTGTTTCTCGAGCGGTGAATTTGACTGACAAGATTCTAATAAAAAAAACTGATGAAGGAATCTTGTTTATGCCATTCACAACTGATGTAATAAATGGTCCATTTAGATAACCTGCGTCCCTGGTTTCAAATAATTTCTCTAGAAAAGGATATAACTAGATTTATCTTTATACTGCTTGAATCAAATGATGTTGTCTCACTCGTGTTCATGCCCCCCCCCCCCCCCTTTTCCCCCAATCTTTGTAGATGTTAGCTCGGTTTGCGACAGGAGCATCATTCAGTGCAGATTGCCGAGGTGGTGGGCGGGAAAGTAATTCCCGGTTCCTCCCATTTATGATCCAAATGGCATGCCATCTCCTTGATCAAGGAAACCCCTCCCAACGTCGAACCATGGCCAGGGCCGTATCAGCATACATATTCTCTTCCTCATCAGATCTCAGACCCTCTTCCCCATCTGGGACCCAACCTACGCCGGGGACTGAAGAAACTGTCCAATTTATGATGGTAAACTCATTTCTCTCAGAGTCTTACGAGTCCTGGCTGCAGCATCGTTGTGCTTTTCTGCAGCGCGGAATTTACCATGCATACATGCAGCACACACATTCTCGGTCTGCTACCTGTGCACCATCTGATACAGCTCCTGCACAAGGTGTGGAATCTGGAAGCATGGGCCAAACTGCTACTACCAAAACAGGGCAGAGTGATGATCTTTTGTCTATTATCCGTCCAATGCTTGTTTATACAGGCTTGATTGAACAGTTACAACATTTCTTCAAGGTCAAGAAATCAACCAGTGCAACACCACCTGCAAGGACTGAAGGGGCATCATCTACAACAGAAGGGGAAAATGAAAGTGGAAATCTGGAAGGCTGGGAAGTGGTAATGAAAGAGCGAGTCTTGAATGTAAAAGAACTGCTCGGATTCCCCAAGGAGATGCTGTCATGGCTTGATGAGATTAATTCTGCCACTGACTTGCAGGAAGCCTTTGACATAGTTGGTGTTCTAGCTGAGGTCCTGTCTGGCAGGTTCACCCGGTGTGAAGATTTTGTGCATGCTGCAATTAATGCAAGGAAAAGTTGAAATATTTTGTGTCCCTTTTTGTAATAATGAAATATTAACAGCATAACTTATATTCTGAGGAAATGTAAAACGCTTGGCTACTATGTTCTTTTGAACGTATGAAGCTGATGGAGAATGCAAGGGCGGATATTTATGATGGTGTGGTGAAAATTATCGTTCTTAATGCTCTGCATTCAATAGACATGCTTATGCGTCTACGCACTATAACTGATAACCGATTTGGAGGATAAAGAACACTAATAATAGTTGATTTTATAGTAATATTAATAACTCAACTCAATAGAGGTTCCGCACCCCGAATGCATGATTAAGACGTGGCACACTGTAGTTTTAAGGACGGAACACCCTAAGACATGGTACACTTCGTCTCAAGTAATTTCTAATTCTATCTTTCAAAGACACTAATTAACTTGAATGAGTGTCTTTTAGTAGCATCTATTCTCTCGCCCTCTTCATGAAAATAGAATGCATTTGGGTAATTAAACACATTTGAGATAAATTTATGGGAGAACATGTTGTATATTGATCAGTTTATATAAAAAAAAATTATAATTCATTTTTTCACGAGTCTAAAAACTCTTCCAAACACCAGTGGTCTATGGTTTCAGTAATTGATATTTGTGTGAAACAGGATTGTTCATTCTAGTGGTGAAAGCAGAGGACTCAAAATGATAACTCCACTCATCTGTAGTTGCAAATTTACCAACAGTGTCCTATGTCTTCTTCTCTCGTCCGAACAAGTAGCCCCGATCTCAACGTGTAAGTGCTGCCAGTCTCCAAGTAAATTAATAAGACACGAATGACTTCTATTTTTCATCAACCTTGATGTTCATCAACACTTCACCAAAAAGTTAAAAATATTTGTGAGTCTGGTTGTTTGCCCACTTATTGTTCCATTAAATTATACTTAAAGGCAAGAGTATTGTAAGCAAATAACACTTATAATGCAATTAATAAATAAAAATTATTTAGTAAAAGACAATTTTTAACATATTCAGATTTTTTAAAAATTTGATTTACTCATATTTTTAGTTTTAATTTCAATAATTTTTAAAATATTCATTGTCATTTCACTTTGATCTTGAGAGGCACTTTGATCAGTACAATTGAACTTGGATCTCTTAAGTTTTGTGTTTGAGTTTTATAGATAAAAGAAAATATATTTGGGAGAAGAAATTTTATTAAAGGTAATTAATCAAATTTTATGATAAAAATTAATTATTAATAAAATTAGTGAATATTTTACTTCACGTATAAAATGTTAACAAGAAAAAAAAATCAGTTCTGATAAGTATTGTAACAAGATACAGATCCCAAAAGAAATTGAAATTTATTATCAAGTTACATTAATTGCGGACCCTTTATGATTGAATATTATACTATATAGCAGTATAAATTAAAAGGAAAAAGTGTTGCACCATGCCTGTGACTTAATATAACTAACTATTATCACATGCTGTTTTAGATGGAAAAAGGTAACTTTACGATCACGGGAATTTGTCACGTATAGCACACAAGTTGCAAAATAACGTCTCTTTCCCTCTGAATAATACACTTCGGAACTTAACTTTCTAAGACTAAAAGAGGTGTAAGTGTGATTGTCACCCACCCTACCAATTGCTTGCTTGCTGCCTCTAAATTTGTTCACGTTGTTCCCACAAGTCGTTATGTCCATGTTTCAGCCAAAATTTTAAATTTCATGAGCTACAACCTCTTCCATCTTCTTTTTTTCGATTATTCCAACATCAACTATTTTAATGTTTTAAATTCTTCTTCTTAACATAAGATTTAAAAAGAATTATACAAAATATAGTATGTAATAGACTAACCCTAGTGGATTATCTGTATATGATTATGAAGCATATAAAAATGTAGAAATCCTACACCTGGAATATCCCTCATTCTTTTGCTTTGATTGAGAATATTTTTCATTTTAGTATAACGAAAACTCAACGGATATCCCAACGCATTATGTAATGTAATTATAATATTATTTTCTCATCACTATACATTTATCGCTGATCAGTAATAAAAAACAAGGAGGTGGTCCTCCCACACATATATATATATATATTATTATATTTGTTATATTATATATATACAAACATGTGTTTTTGGTAGTAAAAAAGAAAATACAAACATATGTTTCCATTTTTTATTTTCACTATCTCATATATAAAGTTTTAATAAAAAACAGAAACATGGAAAATAAAAAAAATAAAAAAATGTTTTCCCAAATGAAACCACCCTGATAGATTATATATGCAAATAATTTTTGCATGTAAAAGAATGTAGTTTTATAAGTTATTAATATAATTATGTATTTATTCATTTTTCATTCCCCTAATATGTTTTTAATCCGTCATGAGTAATTCTACCTAGACATATCCTAATCGCAAGAATAGTAGAGCTTATTTTCCTCTCTTTTTTTTATAAAAAAAGGTGCAAATAAAATAAAATTAAAAAAATATAGATAATAACATTTGTTACAGTTAACCGGCGTTCCATGTCACAATGCCACACCACCTCTCTCGGGATTACCATTTGAATTTACAATTGTGACTCCGTACACTTTCCCGTTTTCATTTGTAGTTTCTGTTATTTGTTTGTTTGGTGTTCAACTCAGGAACCCACCAAGATTAGACCCAGTTGAGGGAGTTCCAATATGAACCCACATTTTCTTTTACTAGATTTTCTTCATTATTTGACTCTTCAAGCTCACATAGTCATATGAAAGCCAAATTGCCAATGTTGTAGTTGTTTAAGCCTCAAAGGTTTAGAAGAAGTCAAGGAAGTTTTGGAATTTCAAGGTGTAGGTGATGTGAGTCAGTGCAGTGCATCACCTTGTCTGGTGGGTGGGTAAATAACATTTTTGGCCTTAGAATAACTACAGTCCACAGGTCAAATTGGCTTGGCTTTATTAGCATTTATTTTAGGTTTGAGGATCCAAAGGTGAAGTGGGCATTATATAGTTTAGTCTTGGTTTCTGGGCATTTACTAAGTATCATTAAGTTCAAGGAGTTTTATAAGATTTTGATGAGTTAAGTTGAAGTGATAGTGTGATACCAAATCAATGGTGTTGAAATGGGAAAAAGACTACTGCTTTGACAGTAAAGGGATAAAGATGGAGCTCAAAGTTTTGGCTACAGACAAAGTTGAGAAGCATGAGAGTTTGATTATAAGGCCTAGAATCAAGGTGTGGATGGCTAGGGCCATTACAATTGTGGTGCTTTGGACTAGTCTTGTTCAGCTGATTGCACTGGGAGAATTGTTGGGAACTAGTTTGTTAAAGGGCATGCCTTATTGTTTCAGTTCCCCACCTGTAGAAAAGTCTTTGACTCAAGCCAAAGTTGTGCTCCCTCCCAAAAGTAAGTCCTTGGCTTGTCTTAATAATGATTTTTTGTAGTCCTCTTTTGAGTACTATGATTTTTCTTAAAAAGAAAATTGTCATATGAATAATGATTTGTAGAGTTGTCTGATTTGATGGTGGTTGTTTTTTCTCCAACAGTCTTTGTCATTTCAGTTTTTCTGCTCTTTTTCTTTTCTTTTCTTGTTTCCCTCGCTGAAGATTGAACTTTCCCCCTCCCACCTTTGATTTTTTTTTTTCTTTTTTGCTAACGTTTTATGATTGCTCATGAATGTCTCTTTTGAATTTGATAACTTTTGTCATCAGGGATTTATAGGAATAATGGTTATCTTCTGGTTTCATGTAATGGAGGACTCAACCAAATGCGATCAGCAGTAAGTTCTTTGTTTCGCTATCTTTACTGCAATCAACATCACTATTGAAATTAAAAGTCTGATCCATTTTTTAAAAAAAGTCTTTATTCCTCACATTGTTTTTCCTGCAGATATGTGACATGGTTGCTATTGCCAGACACTTAAATGTCACTCTCATAGTTCCAGAGCTGGATAAAGCCTCTTTCTGGGCTGATTTAAGGTTTGCACATTATTCATTCTGTCATAACTTCAATTTTGGAAACGCCTTCTTTTAGGACTATCATGATTGAATATCTCCATTTCTGTGACACTCTGTCTCTTCGATGTGGCAGTGACTTCAAAGATATATTTGATGCAGATCACTTCATTACCTCCTTGAGAGATGAGGTTCGAATAATAAAGGAACTACCACCTAAGGTCAAGAGAAGAGTTGAACTAGGATTATTCTACTCAATGCCACCAATTAGCTGGTCTAATATCTCATACTATGAAAACCAGGTCTTTTGCTTGGTTCACATTATCTTTGCGCTTATCATATTTTGACTAGGTTCTTTATCGCAAGTTAGCAATTAATTGTCCTTAACTACTTAA
This sequence comes from Glycine tomentella, assembly GCA_007407185.1. NCBI lineage: Eukaryota > Viridiplantae > Streptophyta > Magnoliopsida > Fabales > Fabaceae > Glycine > Glycine tomentella. The sequence goes on from PYAF01003543.1 coordinate 1,979,556, forward strand.
ACAGGTCCTTCCTCTGTTTCTGAAACACAAGGTCATACACCTAAATAGAACAGATGCTAGACTTGCAAATAATGGACTACCTGCTGAGATTCAAAAGCTACGATGCCGAGTAAACTTCAATACTCTCAGGTTTACTACTCAGATAGAAGAACTTGGCAGAAGGATAGTCAAGGTTTTGAGGGAAAAGGGTCCTTTCCTTGCACTTCATCTTAGATATGAGATGGACATGTTGGCCTTCTCTGGTTGTGCTCATGGTTGTGACATCAAAGAGGAGGAGGAACTCACAAGAATGAGGTAATATGAATCTTGCATTAATGTGTTACAACATCCATTTTGTTTTTCTAGTTTTCCTTTGAATATAATTTTGGCTAATGGTATTTTCTTAGATATGCATACCCTGGGTGGAAGGAAAAAGTTATTAATTCTGAGCTTAAGAGGAAAGAAGGTTTGTGCCCTATAACACCTGAGGAAACTGCACTGGTATTGTCAGCACTTGGAATAGATCACAATGTTCAAATTTATATTGCTTCTGGAGAAATATATGGTGGAGAGAAAAGAATGGCTAGTTTACTAGGAGAGTTTCCTAATCTGGTAAGCAGAAGGAAGTAAATCATATATGCTGTATTTGTATGCAAATTCATCAGTTGTTAACTTGTTACTAACATTTTCTCTAACTGAAATAGGTAAAGAAAGAAACTCTGTTGGAACCTTCAGAGTTGATGTATTTCCAAAATCACTCCTCACAAATGGCTGCAGTGGATTATCTTGTCTCCCTAGAGAGTGATATATTTATTCCAACATATGACGGGAACATGGCTAAAGTTGTGGAAGGCCATCGCAGGTAATACCTTGTTGCCAACAATGGGTCTTTCTAGTTTCTACATTCCACCTGTTATCTACTTAGTGATCCGATCCTTTGATGAGGTGAAGAAATGTTTTGATTTCATTCATTCTTTAGTAGATGTATAATGATGGAAGAAGAGTTCACAGAATTATTTGCACTTTCGACGCATCCTATTACTATTATTAGATGATAAAAGCAGATTTCATGATCATGAAAGAATACACAAATCACATAAGGAACCTCTTCTAAAAAAACTCTAGTAACTTCTTTTTTAATTTAATTTCTATGCACTACCAATGTAAATTTTCACTGTAAAAATTTTACATTGTGAACAAGTCAGAAATCATGATAAGTGTGAATTTTGAGGTGTTTATTACTGAATTCAACAAATTAAAGTGCACATACTATTTACTCTTTTATTCTATATTTTTAATTTAATTTACATGATACCACGTGTAATGATGGGATCTAAATTATTTTGGGTAATTATCTGAAGTCATAATTGCTGCTCTTCAGATTTCTAGGATTCAAGAAAACTATACTACTGGATAGAAGGCTTCTGGTACACCTGATAGACCAATACTATAACGGGTTGTTGAGTTGGGATGAGTTTTCCACTGCTGTGAAGGAAGCTCATGCCTATCGTATGGGAGGCCCCAAGAGAAGAGTTATCATTCCAGACAAACCCAAAGAAGAAGACTATTTTTATGCCAACCCTCAGGAATGTTTGCAATTGTTAGATGAACCATTAGAAAGCACATAATCTTGGCTAGACACACCTGGCTCTGATTTAATCACTGTTCTCAATTAGAAGGCAAAGGCAATTGTTATTGATTATTCTGTACATGAACTATTCTCTCAATGAACTAGAGGAACTGTGCCACTGCCAAATAAAATAATTGTATTAGGGAACCAGTTCTTGTATAAAGAAATGGCAAAGTGGTGTCAAATCTTCCTCAATGCAAAGAAGTGCAAAAGATAAGAGTACTTTATTTCTCTAGTAATATTTCCATAGATAGTTCTCTATCATACAAATAGTAATATATCCTTTTACTATATTTTCTTACTAATTTTCCTAATGCTTAAAGTATTAAATAAAGAATCGAATGCATTTAATATTTTAAATACAGAAAATGCATTCATTGTATTTTGGTTTAATAAGAAAAAATTATAAGATATTATAGGAAAATTTAGAATTATTCTTTACCTTACCATATTCTACATATATATTAAATTTTGAGCCTTGCACACATCAATGATGTAGAAGAACAACAATGAATTTTCTGTCTCTTTCTGTATTAATAAATTTTAATTGCATATTACTGCATCAGATAAGTATACATTATGTTTGTGGACCAAACTACATTTTAAGTGGGAAGATTCACATGAGTGTCAGCGATTGATTTGGTTACTGGAGTGCCCGAAGCCATGACTTGGCTCTACCATCGTGATATTTTTCTGGATCATTATCAACTAAGGATAAGGCTTGATTGTTGACACAACGATATATAGTATTGCCTTATTTAGTTACAAAATAGCCTCTTCCCTCATGTAATAAGGTTGAATACATACACATTATCCTATCTACATTTCTATTCTTACATGTAATAATAACTAGCTAGGTAGTGGTTTAGGCAAGGATGAATTGGAGTAGTTAAGATAAGTATGATTGGTTATTAAAAAAATCAGTAGTCAATTCAAAATTATTAATATTAAACATTAATAAATTTAAGACTTTTCAATATTGTTATATGTAGACTTTCATTAATCATAGTTTAACTACTTAAATATATATCTTTTCACTCCATGCCATTTGATTTGCCATATGCCTTCTTTCAAATTCTTCCTCTGATGTGCTGGGGTTGTTAGTTTTGGTTGACTTTTGGTGGGGTCCACAAGGGAAGCCATGTCATCTCCAACTTTGTTTAGTCAAGGATGGCACTGTAGTAAATTTCGACTCCAATTTTATATTGTAAGTTTGTAACAGTAAAAACTGGATGTTTACGTAATGGTTATGGTCCTCAATAAGTGCCTCATATTTTAATCACAATAAGGAGACATGCATCTGTTTATTTTTATTTAATCCATCATTCACAGATCCCAAAATTACTAATGCTCAATTTTGGAGCCTGGAGGATAGTGTTTAGTGATCCAAAAAGGCTTAGAATTTCTAGGAAAAAGCATCTATCACGGAGATACCTTCCAAGAATATACATTTTTCCATAAATATTTATCCGCTTTGTTGATTAATTAAGTAATTTGCTTAATTCCATGCTTTCTTTTAAGAAAAATATGTTCCATCATACTTCTTGGCTGCTTCTGATTGGCCACGAGTGCTTTTAATTTTGCAATCTGATCACTTCACTCCAGCAAACACATGCAACATTCTAAGTTAGGACTTTTAGAGTCTCCAGTAGTCTTGATGAATTATTTTTTAGGATCTGATCCTATTGTTATCAGCAGCAGCATTTTTGTTTCCAATTAAACTTAATGGGTTACAATTTTCTAGTTTGGCCTGTGTATTTTGTTTTGTATTTACATTAATGTAAATGGATAAATTAATAGTTTTTTCCGTGTAAGTTTATGTAATTTAGTGATTTGGGTTCTAGAAAAATCATATATTTGCAAAGAATAATGTTATTTTGATAGCAATTTTTCATAATACTTTTTTAATCTTTTTTAAATAGCATTATATATTTTATTTAATATTTTTATTTTTTTATCTCTCTCCTTATCATAAAAATTACTTACACAAATTTTAATAAAAATAGCATTATTCATTGGCAAATGTGACCAAGTAATTATGTTGGTGGGTGATTCCTTTCTCTAGTGGATCTGTGGATGGATATTGAGTATTGACTTCTATTTAAGATGATAGAATCTTCCCTTCTTCACATGCTTTCTTGCTTTGCACTGCTACATGAAGTGACAGATACTGTTAACGAGGAGTTCAAATAGAAGACATTAGTCCTAAAATGCTCTTGCCAAAAATTGTCTTTTAACAATTAAGAGATATATACATTATTTACATATATTAGTAATTTTGGTATTTTAAATCCTAGCGTAAATCTAATTTTAATTTGAACACCTACTAAGAGTCATATGACTGTTCCAGCCTAGGACATTTTTATTGAATATTTCTTTGCATTATTATGTTGACTTACGTGACTCGTACCTTAAGTACACGTATCATTATTTCAATTCTAATTTATGCCCCGTTTTGGTGCTTTTATGTCTGGTACTGTAATTTGGTGCTCCTTCAGTAGAATAATTTACATGAGTAATAAGTATAACATATACATATTTCTATAAACTTCGTCATTTTTTTTCTTCTTTCTTTCACATATTATTTATTATATATAGTCTACACCAAATTCCATTTAACATGTGTACAGAAGAATATATATCTATATTGCAATCTTAAGTGATTTGTTATTGCAAAACTTTCATGAAAACCCACAGAAAAGTTAGATGGAGATAAGGAGGAGAGTCCAAATATCCAATGAAGAACACCTAACAATGCTAACATAGTAACACCCCATGTTATTAAGGAAAAAGTACAATGTATTATAAATAAAAAGTACCATAGAATAATACTAACTGGCTAGCAGCTGTCAGAAAAAACTCTTACTTGCACCTGCATGCAAACAAAGAACGAAATTCATGGTTTTCTTGTTCCCTCAACTACAACTACTAAGCTGGCTTCAGCTCCTAAAAGTTTTTATATTTATGTACGATATCATAACAACAAATTTTATATATAAACTCATTCTAAGGGAAAAGTTATTTATTATTGTAAGATTGACTTTAGTGTAAGTACTCTGTTGTGAACTTGATCCACATATATGAAATTAAAAATATACACGAACCAATTAAAGGGGTTGTTGGCTTGTAATTAAGGAAGCACGCATGCAGCGCAGGATATTAATGCTTACTTAACTTTGGACTTTATGCCTCTATTATTTGGTATCAGTGGGGCGATATAGATAATGACAGCCACGAGTATTTAAGTGATATATAAATTTAATTTTAGATAAATAGGTTTAAAAGGAAGTGATTTATGTTTCCAAAGTTTTATTTTAAAAAAGAAATATATAATAAACTTACGGTTGGGGTTTGGGTGATGTCAAACTAATCTAAAATAAAATAATCTATAAATTGAAATATTTGTGATATATTATACACAAAACATAAAATATATAACTTTATTAAAAATTTAAAGAAATTTTTTATTATTTATAACAATATTGTTTCTGGTGACGAATATTTCATAGTTCGTAACAATATAATGATTAAAAAAAATCTTATTAGGCTCAATAAAGATTACCTCTCTCTCTCTCTCTCTTTAAAAAAATACTTATGTATATCAGAAAAGATAAAAGATTAAAATATAGTTTAAACTTATTTTTTTTCTATATATCCTATAAGACAATTTAGCAAAATTAGTAATCTTTTTTATATAATAGTTGAAATATGCAAAACAACAAAATATAAATATGCAAATGTCAAATGTTAATTCTTAGAACAATTTTATAATTTACATATTATGATAAATTGATAATTAGTAAAATTCGTGTTTTGTGGAAATATTAAATTTATAAGTTCTTATATTATTATGTGCATTATGTTAT
>PYAF01003543.1:1985130-2016980 GCA_007407185.1 Glycine tomentella
TATAATTTTAATAAATCTTAAAAATGAAAAAGAAAATGCACACACAAAATACACAACAAACCTATAAATATGTAGAAACAACATAATAATATCAAAATACAAATGTCAATTATTGAAATTTTTTTGAAACATATTTAAAGATAATGAAGAAAAGTTGGAATTTTATCTCAATGAAACATGAAAAAAAAATGAAACTGTAAAACAGAAAAATAAAATTGAAAAGGATGTACAATAAAAACAAAAGAGAGGATAAAGTAAGTAAAATGAAAAAATATGTGAAAGAAACTGTATTAGAAAGTGTAAGATTTGGAAATTATCGTGTATAGATAATCTTAAGTTGTAATTTCAAAATATTTGATTATTTTAATAAGTTTTTAAAATAATTTATTTTAATCATTAATACCTATGGAATCATTTTTCTTAAATGTTCACAAAATTTTATTATACATACATGAATTGACAAATTAAACGAAATAAAGAAAATATATTTTGTTTCGGGACCGGGAATATCTTTATTAGTAATGAATGTCATCATTTATAATTATATACGATATATTAGTCTACCTAATCAAAACCTAACTGAACCAAATTCATATGTTACATAATTTATTTATTTTTTGACAGAATAAGAAGTATCGTATGAAAGATTTAAAATAATTTACTCATTTTATTTTACTCAACCAATTGGGCGGGAACCTGAAAAATATTAGATGGTAATGGTGGTACATAATTTTATAATTCACATATTATGATAATTAGATCAAAATTCATTTGTTTGTATTAATTTATTTGATAAAAGAATTTGGTTAGATTAGGTATCAATTCAGTTAAACCACGTCGTGTCCTCAAACTACTGGTACTAGGTAGGTTGTACATATTACATTACACTTCTCTTCATCTGGATAAACAAATGGCTAGGTCTGCGAAAGGGCATCAACATGAATTCGACGACGATGATGAAGAAGAACTCTTAACTGCTAATAACACCTCTTCCAAAGGTTTCTGCTAATAACTGCTATTGATTCATTGATGGGTGTCTCAAAGTTCTTACCTTTTTACCTCTTCAATTGCACTCCACAATTCAATTTTCAATTTTGAACACAATTATTTATTATTACGTTGTGACTTGGCAGTGAAGGTGGATGAACCCAGCACGGGGAAGAGGGTGAACCCACATCGTTCAAAGCATTCAGAAACCGAGCAACGTAGAAGGAGCAAGATTAACGAAAGGCAAGCTTTAAAGAAAAAAAGAAAAAAAAAAAACTTTTCTTTTTGTTGAGTTAATTGTTTGTGTGTAGGTTTTGAGTGGAAGTTTCATGTAATTCTATGTTATTTGGCAATATATGCTCGCTTGAAAAAATTATGTTTTTGAGCCAGGTTTCAAGTTCTGAGAGATCTCATACCTCAAAATGATCAAAAAAGAGATAAGGCATCCTTCTTGTTGGAGGTACTACATTCAACTTTCAACCATTTGTTTCTTGTGTACATCTTAATGGTTAATTGTATTTTTGTGTGAACTAAATTAAGCAATTTCCCCCCCTTTATTTATATATGCAGGTCATTGAATATATTCAGTTCCTACAGGAAAAATTACAAATTTATGAACAGACTTATGAAGGATGGAATCAGGAGCCCACGAAATTAACTCCATGGGTATAGTTATTTGGAATGGTGCAATGTGAACATTTTTTGTATCTGTATACTCTGGACCTTGGTTTATGAAATGTTGGGCAAATGCATTATGCATGGCAATGCAAGTATGCACTATAGCAGCTTTCCAGACTGATAGTGGTGCCACCTCAACATTGTGAGACTTGTGATTTTCTGATTGTATAAGGATTCATTTTATATAGACTGCAAAAGAAAGAACACCAACCAGGAAGCCTTATTCCCACTAAGTAGGGTCACCAACATGGATTTGGGAACACCGATGTACTTGGTCATGTGTCATGTACTCATGATGCCAACTGCAAAAAAAATCTCATAAAGAGTTTAAGTTCCTTTCATGCTTAGGATTTCACTACTTTATGCTGGTTCTTTGGATTCATGTCTGCTTGTTTTCTTTTTTTATTTATTTACAATGTCCTTTTCTTCCAGAGCTAGTAGCCCAGTATGCATATTTGAATGAGTTCAGGATGGCATTGTGGCAACTTCAATGATCTATTTGTCACAATGGTTGGTTGTGACTTAGTGTCTTGAAATTGTAACAATGGCTTTTTATCTGAAGTTTATTGTTCTCATCTGTTTTTTTCCAGAGAAATAATCACGGGCCTGCAGACAATACTACAGATCCTTCTCAAGCTACACAAAATGGGTCTGTTGATGAGAAAAATAACAATGCCTCTCCATTGTTGCCCAAAAATGTAGAGAACCTGATAGAGTCTGACTTCTCAATGACAAGTATTCAGAAGGGCAACATCCCTGGTTCAACTACAGAAGCAGTTCCCCTGCCCATGCAAATGCGATTGGACATGTTTGATCCAGTTGTTAGCAGTAGTATGGCAACCCAACATCTGCAGGAACCTGTATCTAATGTTAACATCATTTCCCATACCCAGCCTCAATTGTGGCTTAATAAACGAAACAAGGGCAACTATATTCTTCCACATAATGATACAATGAAGGAACAGGAGGAGCTGGTGATTGAAAGTGGGTCAGATAGCATCTCAAGTGCCTATTCTCAGGGGTGAGTTTCTTTCTTATATAACTTCAACAGTAGTTTTTCTTCACCAATATTGTGTTAATTATTTGCTTGAAACTACATTTAGCGAGGGTGAACAGTGTGCACGCAGCTGTGCGCATAAACATGACCATTCCCCAATTTCTTTTTTTTTAAAATAAATAAAAAAGTAAAGTATTGACTGAATTGTTTTAAGTCGGATTGTGAATTTTTCTTCATCTTTGTCTGTTATTTCAGCCATTTTTCTCTCTTGAACCATATTAGAATTTGGGCTTAAAGCCTAACTCAACCTTACAAAATCAGCTTGTAAAGTGAGGATTGTCCAAATTTTTTTAAGCACCACTTAAGGTGAGAATTCACTCCCTCACAGCTTGATATGAAGGTGCATGAGGCTGCAAATTAAGACAGACCAAGGGTGTTTGCAATTAAGTCGGCTTTCAACTTATAAAATTAATTAGAGTCTACATATATTTTAGAAAAATAAAAATAGGAGGAGAGGGCCGGGTCAAGTTAGTCTTCATTTTTCCTCCCAATTAACATAGGTGGAAAACTTTTAATTGGGTGAGAAATATCCAGTGGGAGAGTGCAGGATGGAGAGGGAGTGAGATACTAATTTAAAAGGGAGTTACTGATATGATAGTGAGAAGAATGGGAGCAATCTATATATGTACCATTTAGGGCTCAAAATTTCATATGAATAAACTGTTGTCAGTTCACATTTGCAATTAATCCCTTTGCATGTGCTGCTCTTCGTGGCATGGAATTATGCTCTCTAAACCAACCAAGACTTTTTTTTTTGGTTTTTCTTTGTTCTTGTTTGAGATTGTTTTTATCAAATTGAAAATATCGTCAAAATCCTTTCAAAAAAACTGGAAAGCAATTTCTGAATAATATTAACAGCAGAATGCAGAAGTGTCTCTGTGAAGTTGTTGGCCATATATTCTTCATTCAGTAACTACATTTCTGAAATTTGATAGCTGGTTCCTTCTATCATAAATATGCTGAAGCTTGCCATTCCACTTGAAATCATAAGGCAATTAGGGATGATACCTAGTGGATTGGTGTAATGTGCAATGATATAGTTTGATAATCAATTTTTTGCATCTTTTTCTCCACTTGAATCTTGTCAAATACTCTTTGCAATTTGAGAGAACATTTTTATCGATCCAAATTTTGTGAACTCATCCCCACCCAAAATAAATTACTGGAAATCCACTGGTACTTACAATTGAGCATGAGAATCTATCATCCTCAAAAAAAGGGGAGGAAATTTGGCACGAGAAATTTTTGAGGTTCCCACAAACTTGTTGCAGTTGACATTGTTTTCTTTCTCATCTGCTTATAAAAAAAAAAAAAAAAAAAAAAAAAAAAAAAAAAAAAAAAAAAAAAAAAAAAAAAAAAAAAAAAAAACTACGTACTTCATTGTCCAGAGGCTCCACGCTATACGCAGGTAAGGGGGAGGAATATTGTACGCAGTCTTACCCTTACATATGCAAAGAGGCTGTTTTTGGATTCGAACTCAAGACCAACAAGTCATCAAGACACAAAATTAAGCTCACCTGCTTATATGATGCAAAATAAGTGGTGCAACTGTACCTTTTAGGGAAATTTACTGTTTAGAACTTGAGTTGATTACCTCAAGCATCATTGAAGTGAATGTATCATTTGTGCCACTGTTGACCAAGTTCTTATGTGTTTTAACAGAATTTTAGATTCTCTCACGCAAGCACTGCACTCTTCAGGCGTAGATATGTCCCAGACTAATGTCTCAGTGCAAATTGAAGTTGGTAGACACGAAAATGCTGGGCTGATCCACTCGGCATATACTTCAAAGGTTTGTTTAGACTTCAGCTTTGGGCACCAAGTTTGTTAAGTCTTGAATTATTTTTTGAAGATATTTTGCAACATTGATATTACCTTTTTGACATCGAATTAGCATATGACAGTATTATTCATTAGAAAAAGAGTAAGAAATTGCGGCCAATGAATATCATTATATTTGAACTAGTAAACCAAGTATATCGTCACTGTTGTTAACAGTTCTAAGAATTACATCATAATCTCTCATTTCCTATTAAAATTAAGAGTTTAATTTTGGTATTGATAATATAAAAAACTGTATGCTGTTAACTAATTGGATGACAGTCAGTGCATTCTAATTAAATTCTAAAATTTAAACCATATATTATTTGTTCATTCAGGGTCATGAAAACCAATTTGTGAGCAATCCAGCAATAGCACGTTCCGGAGTTGATTACTGCAATATTGATTCTGAACAAAGTTCCAAGAGGCTCAGACAAGAAGCAAGCTAGAGATTCCTCTCATGTTCATTGTCAGGAGTTTCTTTTTTTGTTCTTTGTCTTAAGATGAGAGTAAGATTGGGTGGATTGGTTCATTTTTGCCATGCTGGTTAGGGCCAGATAAAATGTAAATTTCACGATTCTGGTTTTGGGACTAGACATTCCGAAATAAAATGTTATATATGCTTGCTTCTACTTCAATTTTCCATTTTAATGCCTTCGCGTATGCTTGATATTTTAATGCCATATATTCATGGTTTTGACATTTCTTTAATGGTTAATTTTTGGTAGCAATGCTGGTTCTTGGAGGCTATGTTCACGAGGCTGACAATCTGGATGAGAGTTTACCTTTGTGAGATTTACATCATGTTGTATGTCACATCAAAATTTTCTCAAGCAATTACACGCAAAATAGTATTGTTTAAAATGAGATTATTTGATGTAAATGATATGTATCCAGAACTTGTTCAAGTAGTGTCACCTAAAAAAATGTTATGGTAACAAGTCATGAAATTGATAAGTCATTATCAATATTTTTGTTTACCAAGTACTCTACCATTAATGAGAGTTTAGAAGCCAATTAAGGGTACGTTTGGAAGGCTGTGAATGGACATTTGGCAACGGACTTCCCCCTATTCGTTCATTCGTTAGATCTGCCTTGGAACACACGTTGCAACAAACGTGCACGAAGTTCTGCAAATTCAATGCATCCAGCTCCATTGCATGCAAGAGAAAACAGTGGATAAATAGATAGATAGTTTATAATCCAAGCTCGTGGACTAGTATGCATGAACCGGAAAAATTGTGGGTCCAACTATTATCCACAAAGGATTGGCATGAGACCCCCATCATGCATGCTCGACCCTCGTCAGTTTGATATACTTGGACCTGGAACTCCATCATGAGATCTCTTTCCTTCCTTCAGTCAGGTTTCAGAACTAGACCCCTCCTGATATCAAGATGAAAATGGTAGTAAGTCTTTTTCTTGACAGAACCTCAATTGATTCAGTTATTTGGAGTTACTCACAATCTGGCCTAAAATTCTTCCAATCAATGGCTTAACCATGAGACTTCTGCTCATCCTACTGACTCACACAGCTACTCCTTTCCTTCCGTGGAAGCCTCCCTACTAACCTAACCTATTTGATTATAAGCAACATCTTTTTTTGATTGTTCTTGTCACAAGTGCGGTGTTGAGTAGGAGAGCTTGTTGCATATGCTTTAAGAATATAATCATAGAGCAAGGCCAATTCGAGCTTGCTACAACTAGATCAATCTTGGGACTTATCCTCGATGGAGCCACCTGACTTCGCAGTTCGCACACCAGCCATGGCGTCTCAAGGTCTGCTATTTGTGGTGAGGGGCGTGTTCATATAGAAGTCGAACAATGTAATACTGAACAAACACCATTCTCCCTTAGGGAATTTCTTCCTACACCCCCAGAAAATTTCCCATACACCCAGCAATAAACAGTATAATACTGATGTTGTCCTTTATTAAAAGCTTGCACTCCGTAAGAACCTTATTGATTCGTAAACTTATACGTGTATTAAATATATATTAAAAAATTTAATATTATATATAACGATATTAATTATTTTTAACATAATTGGTCTATTAGTTTAGTTGGTTAGAATGTTGTGCTAATAACGCGAAAATCGCAGGTTCAAGATTTATACTGATTGCCCAATCCGTATGATTTATACGGATTAATCAATCCGTATGAATCTTACAAAAGGGTATTTTTGATTTTTCGTTTTATTGCTGGGTGTATCAAAAAAATTGAATGGTGTAGGAAGAAAAATCCTCTTCCTTATGCCAATACCTCCACTCTGATGCTTAAGATTATAACGTTTATTCTTAGTTTCCACGTGCATCCAAGAAAGAATACCAAGCTTTCACTTTGATGCTTAAGATTATAGACGTTTATTATCTGATTTTACAACACTTTCACTTTAGTTCCTAACTTCATAAAATATTGTACAATTCCATATATTTCAATCCTTAATTCCAGTGAAAAAATTAAGTGAGAAGCGTCTAAAGTGAATGATTTTTTTAAAAAAAATATTGTAAAATAAAAAATTATAAGTTATATAGAATCAGGAACTTAAGTAAATAATGGCTACAATCTTAGGAACCAGGGTACAGGTTTACCTGAAAGAAATGGGAGAAATTTTATTACACCAATGTCATATCTTAGTTCTACTCATTCGATAAATAAAATGGGTGACGATTTACTTCTCTCATCAGGTACAAAAATGAGTTAAATAAGTATTTGCAGCAGAGATAACCCATAAGTTTTACTAGCAAAGAATTCAAACTGCACTAAAACTTAATATTGACTATGAAGATCATGCAAAGTTATATCAAAACTGAGATGTCGTCAACAAATTAGCCTATATATTTGAGGACCTGAGCCAAAGAAAAGAACACTAATGTAATAAGATGATTCTCAGCTAGCGAACATGTTTCTGATTGAGAGCTTCAGAGCCACATTTATATGGCTTTGGTGCTTCTCTCACCCAAAACTGAATCCAGTAAGCAACAGTTAGAAGCAACAATTGATTATGTACATGAATCTGACGAATGCAAATCCATTATTGTCAGATGAACCATCAACAATGAACTTGATGTCATCTTTCCCCACCATCGTCTTCTTGATCCTCAAACTGATTTTCTTCTTTAATGTTTACTTCTGCATCACCCTCATGATTTTCAGCATTTTGTTTAAAGAATAACTCATACAGAATAACTTGATGTCATCTTTCCCCACCGTCGTCTTCTTGATCCTCAAACTGATTTTCTTCTTTAATGTTTACTTCTGCATCACCTTCATGATTTTCAGCATTTTGTTTAAAGAATAACTCAGATACAGAATCATCCTCGTCAACATCCTCTTCATTTTCCTTATCTTTTGATTGAGAAATTGGACCAGTGTCCATCCATGCAGGACACCGGTGACCAACACTGAGAGCTGTCCATAATTGGGAAGTTAAAGGGCTAGAAGAATTCTTTGATACTTCAAAGGAGTCACGCCGTGAACAAGAGCATTCAGGGACTGGATGAGAGAGAAAGGATAGTGGTTTTGATTTATTTGATGCTTCTATAATTCCATCATATAATGTTTTTGTCAAATGCCTTCGAACTGTTTCTAGCCATGTATGATTTGCATGATGCCTATGGTCACGAATCTCGTCTAGAAGTTTAGCCACTTCCTTTCTGCATCAGCATAAGTACGATTACAAAGTATTAAAATTGCAAATCTTCAACTTTAAATGGCAGTACTGAAGATTCTGTTTCATAATTACACATGAATTCGGCAAAGTTCCCTAATCATGTAGCTCTAATGCTTTGCTTTAGGTTGTCTTGGATTTTTAACGGCACAGTTGACAAGAAACATTATATTCAGACTTTATTTGGAAACACCTGCAACCTTATGTCTTATCTTTCAGTTACTAAGTAGGAGAGAATTTTTTTTTTGGAAAAAGGCATGAAAGTGGCAACACCATATAACCTTGCATCCCAACTAGGTTGGCACCCAAGGTCAAAGAGATCCTTTGCCATAAACAGACCTGAATTTATTGATTATGAACAAAAACAGAACAAACAAGGACATGGTGGGAGTGGGACTAGGCCAAAACCCATGTCAAACATCCAAGCAGTTGATATCTAACTTGGCTGATTATAAAAACATTCTGTATGGTGTTTCAGAGTTATTTCCAGGGCAAAAAACTGCATTTACATACATTGAAAATATACAGGCTCAAAAAATAGAGGCATGTACCTGTCAGGTCTAAATGTCTTCGATGCAGCTGACTGATATAGCCTGTGCCCCATCACCAAGCTAGCAAAATTTGGATGCCCCTTCCCGTCACGGTCAAATCCAGGGATGAATACATCAGCTTCAACACAGATCACATAGTCAATAGCCTCCCATAGTAATTTATGGGCATTGGTCCTCAGTTCTATAACTGTACTATCAGGCTCATTATCACTCTCAGCTACCCAACCCCACCAACCTTCTATGTTGTATGATTTTGGCCTAGCTGGAGGTGGAGGAAGTGGGCGAGGACGTGGACCTGCATTTTTCCAAGCTGCACGCTTTGTTACTTCTTCAACGAAAGGTGGAGGTCCAGGAGTATCAACAAGGTTCACCTCTTTCCCATAGAGCCTAATCATCTCCCAAGGAGTGCTTAGAGAAGTTCTATCAATAACATTTTCAAACATAGCATGAAGAGGAATCAATGTTCTTTGACCACCAAAGACTTCTCCTCCAGATACATAAATAATTGCATCCTTTGAGTATCCATAAGCACGAAGAAGAATACCAATCTGCAAGAGATCATAATGGTAGAGCATATAATCAGCCACGGTAGTTCTCTAAATATATGGCATTAGTATAAATTTGCAATAAATGTGAATGACCAAAGTTTGCTGACTCTATCCAACCAATTCATTGACAATGAACAATTTGACTATAAAATTTAAAAATATTTTCTTACCTCCTGAGGCATTAAAGGACAGGAGCCTTTTAGTCTTTCTTCAGCTGAGTTGACTGAAAGCTTCCCCTTGGCAATCCCACGTTTTATCATCCATGATCGTTTGTGTTGAATAAGTTCGGTATGTACATCCTAGAAAAGAATTCATGGCCATCATAGCTCATGTGATAAGCAGAGGAAGAGTAAGATACAGTTATCACAGATTGATCATATACCTGGAACAGTTCTGCACAACCATGATACGCTAAAGATTCTCTAGTCATGCCAGGGTCAAAGGCAATGAATGGACGACCAGGAGCTCGTAACCTACAATCATATCATGAACTATTATACATAAGCCAAAAGGAGAAAATAGTATGAAAGAGAAGAACAAACTTAAAAGATAGGTGACAATGAAATTCCTCTTGCCTCTGCAAAATCTTAGCAGAAAGTTCCTGGACTTCCTGTCGAAACTGAAGAGCATGAAAAGAAACTCTACATCTCAGTCTTTGATATTCTTGAAAATTGGGAGGAAGAGTGGCCTAAGAAGGGAGGGGAAGCAAAGAGAAACAATCATTTATAGGTGCATCTAATAAAGGGACAATAAGAATCATTTTAAACAAACAACCTGCACAGTATTTAACAAGAGGAGAAATAGAGCAAAGGAAAAGGGGAGACAGTGAGCTGAAGAACTAGATACAGAAGAAAGATAGCAGCATGAATGCTGTATATCACTCAATATGGAAAACACTTGTGTAGTCATTCCGAAATAAGCTCATCACAAGCAACCCCCCAATTCAGAAATTAAGAATATAAATCCCTAAAAAGTAATAAAAGAAAGGTCCTCAAATTATGACCCTCGTCTAAGTTGTCCTTCATCACCTCATAGGATGCCCAAAACTAAAAGATTGACAGTGTTATTAGTTTTCACATAAGTTTGGTCAAAATTTAATCCCAAAGAACATTAGCAACGTGAACAAAATGGTAAACTACATTGCACTCTGAAAGGGGGCCTACTAATCCATTGAATCTTTGCTTAATCAATTCCATTCAAACAAAAACAAACAAGTCTGCACAAATAAACCTTTGCATTTGAAATCTGGAAGGAAGAATTTAGATCAAAACAGGTTATGGATCTAATAGGTTAAGCAAAAGCTGCCTTTACCTTCAAGCATCCACCTTCAGAAACAACTAGTTCAACCACCGAATGCTTCTTTAATACAGGGAGAACATGATGAAAATAATAAAAAGGTGATGCTGAATAAGGAACTTTAAAAACAGGAATCTCCTTCTTTCTCCTTGCACCTTTCAGGTCTTTCGGAAGAGTTCTCACAACAGTGACATCTTTTGCTAATGAGAGGACAAATTGCTCTTCATTATATAGGTATGCAAAACTCTTGAACTGAGAGCTAGATAAAAATAATTATACAAAGAAATAGAGAAATAGTTTAAACTCATAATTTATATCACATTAGACTGAGTTAATATAAGCTTTAATTCCTTGAAAGAATAGTAACCTTATTCCCTTGCTGCTGGTTGTTGATTGGATCTCAGGCATAGCTAATGTAGCATTGAGAAGTCGAGCAACTGCAACAACATCACATATCTGGGACAAAAAACAGATAATGCTACAGTTTAAGTTTGATATGATTTAAATATAATAGGATACAGATCCTGAAACTCGATACCCTTACCGAATTCCTGATCTCATGAAAACCACCTTGTATCCGGACAAAAATAAACCCATTTGTTTCTGAAACAGGATCTGTCAAGAAAGATAGACACAAATTCTTTCAGAGAGATAAAAGGATTAACAGTAATTTACAGAAATACAAGCTTCTTCCCTCCTGCAAGGACCTTGTTTGGATTTAAATATAATCCAAAATACGAAAATTAAGGCAACGGTATTTAAAGTAAGATAAATCTTGTATAGAAAAATATAGAGAAACGAGATTAAATGCATATAGTGAGTGAATGGTGAGCAACATATGTGAAGATCCAAATATTTGATAATTTGCATTGTGAAATCTGTGAATGAGAAACAAAAATCTGACAATCTTGGTATATATTATACACATCAAACATCACAGCAAATGAAAAGAAATACACATGTGTTGAGGAAAAATAAATTCAGGGCAACAAATTATCATACTGGTCAAACTTTCTTGCAGAAGACATTATTATGGAGATACACAAATGAAAGTCCAAACTCCACAACAACAACGACAACAAAGCCTTATCCGGTTATCCCATTAGGAAAAGTCCAAACTCCACAGATCCCTTCAAATAATTTGATATCTTCTATTATCAAAGAAGCATCTTATTATAGGTGATATTATTTCTCAGCAATGAGAAAGACAGACATATGAAGTACTACTCTAAGGATTGGGATGGTAAACATATTTAGAAACTGATCATCATGCTTTGTTTCCCCATTCCATAGGTGAAAGACAGAAAGCCAATTTTGCTTCAAGAAGAAACACACTAAACAGAAGGGAATTTGAGTCTCGATCACACAATATCACATCATATGGTTATATATGATAGAGGCACTGCATATATGCTTACATAACAAGATAATCTTATATAGTAGTACAAAAGAAGCTACAACAAAAGAAGCAACTCATCCTAAATTTTTCTATACACGCCCTTTTTATGTACAGTTCAGAATCAAACACTCAACTCATTTTGGCAAATAAACAACCAGAAAATTAAAGAAACAATAGTTCAAACGTTTGGTCAACAAAAAAAATTATGGAAAATAGACCAGCACAAAATCCTCGTAAGTTTGAAGCAGTAGAATGTTGAGCACTAAAATGAAATGTTGAACTCACCAGCATAATATCCTCGTGGATTTGAATCCGGATACAATGATTCGAGACGCTTCACCGGGCCCCATAATTTTCTATAAGAGGGAGTCTGCAGCACAAATAACAGCCAAAAATTTTGAAACCGAAAAATTAAAGAAAAAAATTGCATACAAATGAAAACGAAGTCCAAAAGCTCATTAGCCTATGACTCCGAATACGTAGGAGCTACATCGTACTCCAAGTTCAGTTAAACGTAGCAACCGACAGATCCAAGCCCATGAACAAAAAACAACGTTGTTCAATGTTGAGCCAATTTCCATGAACATGGAGAAAAACAAAAAACAAACACAGCATCTGACTAGACCCATATGCAGAAAATGACACTAAATGCAACACAACACAACACAAACACCGTTTGTCATTTTCCGGAGCACAAAGCCAAAATTTTGAACCACGAACATTCCTCCAGAATATAGGGGGTTACCAAAGCAATGCAAAGTAGAAGAAAAAAAACCACTTGAAATTCGGATAAAAAGGTGAGATCTTTGTGTGAATAGAAAAGATTACATTTGTGGGGGGAATTGGTTTGTCAAAGATGGGTCTCCAAGAGAAGATTGTGACAGAGGACTCATAGTCTGCAACACCCATTTGAGTGAATCTAGCAAGGAGGAAGTGAATGAAGATGGAGAAAGCTGAGAGCACAAGGCCGAACAGACCAACCCATTTCATCTTTGACTTCATTTTCAATTCCCCTTTCATTGAGAAGTGAGAGAGAACTCTTTCTTTTCTCTCTCTGAAGAAGAAGAAGAAGAAGGAAACTGAGGAAGGAAGAGTAGAAAAATCAGAGGAAGAGAAGTGTTGGAGCCAATGGGATTGAAAAGGCACGTGTTAAAGCATGTTTTCTTCTGTCTTCATACACAACATAGGCCACAAACAAGGGAGTGTCTTGTTTGAGTTTGGATCAGGACAGGACCAGTTTCACTATCTTCTTCTTCTTCTTCTCTCTCTCTCTCTCTCTCTCTCTCTCTCTTCTTCTTATTCTTCAATATTTATTTATTTATTTTGCTGTTTTACTTTCTTCCAGGGAAAAATTGGCAGTTTCAACTACATGGAAACGGATGATGCGCCTTGTGTTTAAGTGTTTGGTGAGTAATACAAAGCAGGTCAATTGTGAAGGGAATGATGATAAATATTCTCTCAAAATAGGAAAAATTATTGGATAGTAATTCTCAACCACTATAGTCCTAAGTAGTAACTTTTATATTATTAAAAAAAGAATGTATAAAAAAATTAATAACACACTTCTTAACATTAGTAATTTTTAAGAAACTTCAACATATATTATAAAGAGTGTGTTATTCGTATTTTTAAGAATTAATACTATCTTAAGTATGTGTCATGTGTATATTAATTGAAATAATAATAATATCAAGGACCATTTATTGATTTCGTTCAAAATGATAAATGTTACTATATGTTATGTAATGAAAAATAAAAAAGAGAGAGAGAAACGAAAGAAAAAAAAAAGTATATGTTAAATATTTTTCTTGAGAAAATTTAACTTAGGTTTTCTAAGTGTGGGTGTAAGAAATTCGGTAGTATATATTTATTAATTCTTACAATAGTTTTGTCTATACTTATAACATATTTATTTATTTATTTTTGTGATAATTACTGTCCTTTAAAAGTAATATTAACATTTATGAGTGATTGAAAATATAACTTTTTTTCACTAACATATTTAAATCATACTCTCTTTTTTATATGCAGCATTAAACTAATACCTATTAAATCTTAATTTTACCGATATGTCATTTTCAGCACAAAGGTGGTCCATTATTGAGACGGGCCATGTGGAATACTCGGAAGAGATGTAGTATATGGCGGTGACAAAGAAAAAGGACAAAAACATATTTCCTATTTTGATTGTGATTTTTCAATTAGAATTAGAATTTTATTTTAATAATTTATATTAATTTTTAATGTAATTTTAAAATGATAAAGTTATATGTTTTATAATAGTTTTTAATATCGTATAAAATTATTAATAAAAAGTATAAGTTAATTAATAGAGTTATTAAGAATTTATGTGATGGAAGAGAATAGAATTGCTCATTTCAAACATCTCTTAATTAATTCTTTTAATATCAAAACTACCTGCTACAGGAAACGACGGAAAGAAAACTTTTTTTTTTTTGTTAACCCTACCTAACAAGTAGTCAAGTACTTAAATCTTATTGGACAACAATGGCAAGTCTTGCTTTTGATATTAAAAAATATTGTTTTCCTTTTTTAACAAAAAAAAAAAAGTGTGGTTTTATTGTAAACTGGTAGTTTTTTTTCTTTTCGATGGCAATGTAAACTTATTGTTAAGAATAATTTAAACACATAACTCATTTATGTTTAATAACTTAAAATAAACCTTATCAAAATTAATTTTAAAATAAATAGATCCTAAATAATAAAGTCAGATAAGATAATTTAGAATTCAAACAAAAACAAAACAATTGAAGAAAAAACAAGTAAATAATGTATGCAACAACAACAGAAGTTTTTCATCTAATTATAAAGTATCGTGAATAGTAAATATATTGACTTTAAAAATAATAATTTGATTTTCCTAAAGTATGAAAATGTACTTTAGAGTATATATATATATATATATATATATGTGTATATATATATATATATATAACTTTGTCACAGCTTTTAATTATTATTTTTAATAAACAATTATAAGTGTAATTTATTCTTTGAACTATTTTTTTTTCACTTTAAATGAGTTGAATCATTAAAATAATTCCCTTAAAAAGAATTAATTGATAGTAGTATATATTTTTTACACTACAGTAAATAGAAAAGGAAGTCTAAAAAATAAATTCTATGAGCAGAGAGTCACGTGAGGAGGGATTGGCTCTATTTGTGGGGCCTTCTACAAATGGACGTATGAGGATTTCGTGAGATGAATCAAAAGCACGAATTATTAAAGAAAGAAACAAAAGTTTAAAGAAAGTGGGAAAGTTGAATCTGTCTATGTGTAAAATGAGAGGAACTTTCTTTTTTTAATTATACGAAGAAAAAAAATGGGAGGAACACTTTTGCAACGGGAGAAAGTGGATACAGATGTTGAAAATTGTCATAGGTATATGATGCATCTTTCTCTACTTTCAATCTGTTTTTTAGGTAGGTGGGGGGTCTGAACTCTGAACCCAAAATATTTTGTGAGGGTGGGTAAGGGTTGATAAAGATGTTATTAACTGCTGATTTGGAACGGTTTGGTATTTTATGCAAGGAGAGATATTTTGGGTCGAAATCTACTAGAGGGATGGAATTGAATGTACCACAGTACCACTGCAATCAAAGCAATACTGAATAAGGAGTCAAATGAAAGCAACTTTTAATACATTATTCTTTTCATTTTAGGAAAAGATAAACTAAAGTAGAGTACTTTGTTATATATACTCTTGTCAATTTGACAAAACTTAAGTGCAATTTGTGTAGTGTTCCTTGATAACAAGTTTTACCGTGAAAACCAATGTTAAACTTCACGTATTGACCCTTATTGTACATGCTATTGAGATTAAATTTTAATTTTAATTAGAGATTGATGTTTAAAGCATCTATATAACTTATGCATACCCTTATTCCTTTCGAAAGACTTATGCCTACTATTCAAAAAAAAAAAAAAAAAACTTATGCCTAAGTTTTGTCCTTATTAAATTCTATCAATTATTGTCGGTCAAGACATTAACAAAACATTTTGAAAGAGTTTATGAGAAATTTATTTAGCTTCTGGAAATGACTTATGACTCTCAAATTATTTTTATTTGTATTTCAATAAGTTTCTTTGTGCGGTTGATCAAAATATTTTCAACTTATTTGGGAGTGGCCGGTGTTTTGCACACAGGAGTGTTCAAGAGTTGAGTTGTTCGGGTTTGATTAAATTTGTTATTCAATTTAATAAAAATTTATGGATAGATAGGGTTGGATTTGTAAAAAAAGAAAAAATTGTAAATCTAACTCAATTCAATCCAATCATAAGTACATTTGGTTAATTGGGTATAAATATTTAAAATATTTTATATTTTTTAAGAAAATTATTTATTTTTACTTACATTTTTTAAATATATAATAACTAAATTGTGAAAATATTTGATTAATAAAATTAATAATTTCAATATAATTAAATTTATGAATATTTATTTAATAAGTGGGCTAATATTGAATAGTAATAAAAAGAACGTTGATTGCAAACACCTAAATGGATTGATAGACCTCGCATTTTTCTTTTATTGTCACTCGTTAGCAACTTGCGTCCATTATTGCTCGGTATAAGTCCTATGAACACTTACTATTTTTTTTTTAACTGCAACCATAATGTAACTTTTTCCCCACTTTAGTTTCACCAAGACTCCCTTATAAATTATAACAAGACCTCCTTATAAATTATAATCAATCACAATCAAAGTCGTGTAAAAGCCACTAATAATGCACTAGCTGTATAACAAAAAATTGTTTTGTCATATACTTTTCTCTGTCCATTATATTATTTTCTCCCACCTTCTCCTTAATCATCACTCACATAAAATTCACTGTTTCATTATTTTACAACTCACATTTAGTATTCAATAAAATTATTAAAATCATTTTACAACTCACAATTATTAGATTGAGTCATTCTCCAAAACCAAAATAAAATGAAACCTTTTGTTGTTGCAGCTTGCGAGTAAACCAGAGTGAAAGTCTACTTATTTTTTTATTACTCTCAATCTTTCAATCTCTCACAAATGACAATAATAATATATAGAAAGAAATAGACAACTTCTTTATAATATATTTATTATATAATCAGGTTCATTTAAATTGAAACTAGTGAATACATTAGCCAATTCAATTTAAATTGGATGCATTAAAAAAATTAATATGTAAAAATGTATTTTGTGTTTGTAAGTTAGGCATAACCCGCTTGCATCCCTACTTCCTATTATTTATAAATAGGAACATTATTATTAATCTCATTTCTATCTTAAATTATTTACAATGAGAATAACTCCTATATATCATTCAATATATCGACAATGCTTCCATGTTTTTATATTTTGTATTAGTTATATTGAAATTTTATAAAAAAAATTATAGGCTCGGATATTTTATCAATACTTATCAAACATATAGACGTCTCCAACACTATATATATATTGATTCCCTACTGAATACGGATAAGTAAAAGAAATTGAAGTATTGATATAGGTCAACACTTTTCATATTGACAGAATATTTTAATAATTCGTGCAAAATAATATTTGTCCTTTTGTTTGATATTCAGTGAAATAATTTTTTTTGTTTATGTAAATTTATATTCATTTGCATTATTGAATTTGTTTCTTTGACAGTGTCTGCGGATTAGACCACCAAGACATGGGCATACAATGTGAAAAAGAAAAGAAGTGTAAAGTTAGGGACGTAGCCAATAGAATGATTGGACGTAGAATTAACATTTTGCATAACCTAGATAAGCGAATAGTTTAATGATTTTTTTTTTTTACGATATGTTTAGATATTAAAAACAATAAAAAAAAATATATTATTAAAAGGAATGAAGAAAGGGGGAATGATAGAAATAAAATTAAAGAAAAAGTTTTAGATTGTTTAACAGTTAAATTGAAAAAAGTAAGAAAGGAAATAAAAAAGTTAAATATTTTCTTCACTTATTTAATTAAATAAAAATTAAAACAAAAAACTAATAATTTGAGGACCTGATTTGGCTGGCCCACTTTGCTATCAGGCCATCGATGATTAGATGCTAGTCTGTAACTACTAGCTAGTGTCCTTGTCCATTATGATTTATTGGAAGAGGTATACAAGTTCTTTCCACAAGGGCTCAAATCTAATTGGCCTAGTGGGCAATAGAATTCTAAATTCACTCGTATTGTTATTATTTTTTATAAATAAATATTATTTATTAATTCATTAAATTTTATTAGTGAAAGATTCAAATTTAAGGTTATTTATTCTTTTCTTTTTTCTTCACTATCAAATCTATCTTATATTTCATTAAATTGACTTGCATTATTAACTTTAGATAATATACAAATCCAAATCATATTATTTCTTACTTATTAAATATGCTAACTCCCTTGTTTTGTTATTAACGGCCGTCTTAATTATATTATCTGTCCCTAATTGTTGACAATATCACAAATTTTGCACTTCAACATAGAAAACATTGCAAATTTTGTTCCATATAAAAAAAATGGTACAATTAATTAAAAAAACATCACAAAATTATCTCAATTATAATCGTTTAAAGGAAAAACTTCACTAATATCTAAAATGTGGCGATTTTTCTATGTAGAGACAAAATTCACAATATTTTGTAAACTCAAGGCCAAAATTATAGAAAAAAAGGGAATAAAATTCACAAGGTGCATGACTGTCCATCAAACAATAAACATTATCCTATTTTTCTAATAATAAAGATTAAGTTGATAGTAGATACAAAGTACAAACTGCATTTACATTGGATTTTCAACGACGACAACAACAAAAAAAAGGTTTATAATGATCAATTATCATGGCAAACCATCTTAAAGATGAAATGACATATCCATTTGAAGTACTGCCACGTGCCTCATGGTGGGCCCACTCGACCCCACGTGTCTAAACTTTGTGGATGCAGTGTACTATTTCATTAAATAAAAAATAGTAATAAGAAAAAGGAGTTATTAGTTTTTTTTATTTAAATGAAAATAGTTAAAGTATAGACCGTACTATCTCGTTAGCAAGAAAACGATAAATCCTGCGGCGGGACAGTACCAACTGACGCACATCATTCCCTCTCTCTTCGGATCTCACCGTCGCCGCTCACGGCGGTGCCGCCGTTGCACTCGCCGCTGCTCTCTCTTCGATCTCCCTCTCGCCGGTGACTATTCTTCCTTTTAAATTATTTTCCTCGTGGTTTCTAGAATATACGTCAAATCAAGTTTCTGAACCGTATCGTTTTCTGTTTTTTTAGGAATCGAATGGTTTGAATTTTTTCTTTCATTTTCGTTTTCTTTTTCTTCGAAATTAAAATTAAAGATTGGTTTATAATTTTCGCCGTTGCCGTTGTTGATGTAGATACTGAGAAGGTAAAGTCGTTAACGATGGTCGAAGTCGCTGGTGGTCAGAGTTGTGGCACTTTGGCTCTTTCTGGAGGTTGATGAAGGCGAGAATCTTATTCGATTTTATTTTTTGTTCGTTAATTTTAAAATCTCTGCGTAACGAATAGATTTTTTTTCAAATGTATAAAATCTATTACGCATGTGGTTCTTTGAGCATTTTAATCTTTCATAGTATTTTTACCATATGCTTCTTTAATCACAATTTATTGTGTAATAAATTACAAATTAATACTAATAACGATAATTTGATTTTAATACTTTATTATTGATTATTGAAAAGATCTGTACATTGTAAACTATCCTACTAACGATTTTAAAGCCATTCATTATAAAAGTCAACAAATTTATTGTATATAAAAATATATGATTGGATGATAGTATAAAATCGTTGTTGTAACTTTCTAGTTAAATTCATAATAAGATATGTGAATTCTTACTTTTTGTGTCCTCTAATTTGTGCAGTGGCAAGAAAAAAATGTGTTTTCTCTTAGAATATAAGATTGTCATGTTTCTAAACAGAAGGAGGATCCATATCCATTGTTCTCGTAGTTTCGTTCACATATGGCCATGCCAATTCTCATGATACAGTCAGATTTTACTCATCAATTTAGGTTGTGGACTTCAGTCATGAGATAGAGTATGCATGGAGTGACTTTAGTGCCAGATTTATGGTCGGTTTGTTTTAAATATAATATAGTGGTGGACTGTTTGTCTTTAGTTGAGTGAGTGGTTAGGGAAGTTAGAGCTTAGAACTTCTTAATTAATTAAGTTTTTCAAAGATGTTTCAAATAGTCCTTTTCTTTTGGGGGCCACTTCATATGAGGAAATGCAAGCCAGAATAAGTTATATTTTTTTTATTATGTTGAGATTAGGTTGAGCACGGAAAATGAAAGAAAAATAAACTCCTTTGAAAGATCGTGCTTTCCTCTTTCCAGTGAATGGTCCTAATTTGGTTATCCACTTGTGATTACTCGTATAAAGATCAATTGCCTCTTTTTCTTTTCATCAAGCACCAATCCGGGTGCTTACTGTCACTGTTGGACACTGATTTCTTTGGTTGGGAGTAGCCAACTTTAGATGTCATTATATTGCACTGATGGAGGTGATCTACATCTGCCAAATTTAGATGTCATTATATTTCACTGATGGAGGTGAAATACATCAGCTTCTTTTAATCTTTTTCTTTTGATTACTATGATTGATTAGATACCTCTGATCCTTCAGTAAATAATAAAACATCCATTGTTAAATTCATCAGATCGTTCATTAAGGATAAAGTTTAACATCCTTTCTTGTGCTTGACTGAAAATTAATATTTAGAAAATGAATTTGCCTTCATTTGTTATCATCTTTGGTAATATATCCGTATAGTGATTTTATTTTTCATTTTCTATCAGCTTTTGTTATCAGGTGACATCTCCGATGTAGCGGTTTCGTTGAGTGAAATCTGTGTTGTAGAGTAAGCTGTTGTCATGTGAGAACTTTTTAAGAGTTTTTTTGATTTTACAGAATTTACTATGATTGTTTATGGAAAAAACTCTTCTCTGCAACATCAAGGGCTGGCATTCGACATTGGTGTTTGCTTGACAGAGAAACTCTCTGCCACTGCCACCTTCACTGCTGGCATTCAAGTTTGCCTCTTCTATTTTTCCTTACATGTATCCTGATTTGGACACCTGCTTACATGATGAGATGGCGGTTGCAACCTTTAAAGTACCTCCTAGTGAGTGTTGTGGGAATAAGAAAATGGAAAGAAAGCCTTCTGGGAGGAGACGTGTATTTGTTCAGACTGAAACTGGGTGTGTTTTGGGAATGGAATTAGATAGAAGTGACAATGCCCATACCGTGAAAAGGAAATTGCAGGTTGCCTTCAATGTCCCAACTGAAGCAAGCTCGCTTATATGTGGGGACATGGTCTTGAAGAATGACCTAAGTGTGGTTAGAAATGACTCTCCACTTCTACTCACTAGGACCTTTTTACATAGGAGTTCATCTACCCCATGCCTTTCACCTACTGGCAGGGATCTTCAGCAGAGGGATCAGAGTGGACCAATTGAGGTTATAGGTTGCTCAGATATGTTTTCAGGAACCAAACAGCTAGTTGAGGATATTATGAAAGCAATAAAAGTTGGCATTGAACCAATCCCCATTCAGAGTGGATTAGGAGGTGCATATTATTTTAGGAACAGCAATGGTGAAAATGTTGCTATTGTGAAACCAACTGATGAGGAGCCTTATGCACCAAACAATCCTAAAGGTTTTGTTGGCAAAGCTCTTGGACAACCAGGACTGAAGCGTTCAGTGAGGGTTGGGGAGACAGGTTTCAGAGAAGTTGCAGCTTACCTTCTTGACCATGATCATTTTGCCAATGTGCCCTCTACTGCCCTTGTAAAGGTCACACATTCTATTTTTAATATTAATGACAGGGTCAATGGCAGTATGCATCATAACAAAAAGCAAATAAGCAAGATTGCATCACTGCAGCAGTTCATTCCTCATGATTTTGATGCAAGTGATCATGGAACTTCTAGCTTCCCTGTTGCTGCTGTTCATAGGATTGGGATTTTGGATGTACGAATTTTAAACACAGACAGACATGCAGGAAATCTTCTGGTCAGGAAGCTTGAAGAGTTTGGAAAGTTTGATCAAGTGGAGCTTTTTCCCATTGATCATGGTCTTTGTCTCCCTGAAACTTTGGAAGATCCTTATTTTGAATGGATCCATTGGCCTCAAGCATCAATTCCTTTCTCAGATGATGAGCTCAACTATATATATCATCTAGACCCATTTCGTGATTCAGAAATGCTTAGAATGGAGCTTCCCATGATTCGAGAAGCATGCTTGCGGGTTTTGGTTCTCTGCACTATCTTCCTCAAGGAAGCAGCAGCTTTTGGTCTTTGTCTAGCAGAGATTGGTGACATGATGAGTAGGGAATTTCAGGGTATTGATGAAGAGCCAAGTGAGCTTGAGCTTATCTGTATTGAAGCAAAGAAACTGTTAGATCAGGAAGAATTATTTTCTTTTGAAGCTGAGGTAGGAGACAAAGATGTGACTCAGTTTCAGTTAGATTGTGAGGATCAAGATTTGGATTTGGATTTCACTACAAACATAGAAGAGAAACTGACTGTAATGCCACCATTTCAAGTTGGAGCAAGAAATGGAAACATTAGAAACACACTTTCTAGACTAGAGGAAAGCATGAAGGAGGACGAGGCTGAGAGTGAAGGGGAGTTACCCGTAGGTGGTGGTGAATACAATGGTCCTGTGGTAAATGGGGTGCCTAATGTTTCAAGGCTTTCTGTATCTGTTCAAAACACGAGAACTAGTGAAAAAAGTTGGCAGCAGATGGGTGTAAAGCAAAAGAGTGGCTTTTTGGCTGGGACATCATCTGGAAACACAACTGTGAATGAGTTACCTGCAAGCTCAAGTTTCGTGAAGCTAACAGATATGGATGAAGAGAGGTGGAATCAGTTTCTTGAGAATTTCCAAAGGTTGTTGATCCCAGCTTTTGTTAATTACAAACGAGGGAATGTGAGCAAGAAGCAGAGGCAGAGACTTGGAACTTCATGCCAGTTTTAGGGGGACCATAAATTAAATGTGAAGTGAACCAATAAATATTAGAGGCTTGTACAATGTGTCCTATGGCACACATGGAACTATATATAGATAAATAAATACAGAGGCTTTATATTCGCAACACTGAGGAGGAGGGAGTATCCAGGAGTAAATAGTAAATGAAAGATTTTCAGGTAGTAAGGTCCTGCATCAGCAAATAGAGGAAGAGCTTATTCACCCGTAGATGTGAAGACTATGTCCTGATTTGCTCCTTTTAATTTTACTCGCTTTATGTTCACTGGTTAGTATGTTGAATAGTTCAGAGTAGATGCCAAAATAAATTTGTCTATACCTATGTTTTCCTGGAGATATAAATAATATCTGTAGTGTGGTTTGTTTATAGCCTTTAAATTCTTCTGTTTATCTTTTGGTGAATTTCCATTCAATCCTTGTATATACCGGCAATCAATCTGTTGTCCAAATCATTCCCTTGTTTGGAAAAAGTAGGATTGAAGAGAAAATGAGTAGAAAAGGAAGTTTTTAAGTTCTTTAGATTAAAAGAAATTAGAAACAAAAATGAAGAGAAAGAAAAATTGACTTTTCCTTTTACTGGATAGAGAAAATATAATCATATTAAAAGGCATTTGAAATTTACATAATATAATAAAATAAATGTAAGGACATTTTGATCATTTTTTTTAAAGTTTTCGTCTCCATTATTTCTTTTAAAATCAAAGAGTTATTTTATGTAAAAGTTATATTTTTTATTTTCAGTTCTACACTCGTTTGAGTAAAAAAAGAAACATTTTCCTTCAATCATCCATATTATCTTTGTCAGTAAATTACATTTGCATCTCGTGTTTTTTCAAATTATACCTTATATTTTTTCTTTTTTGCACCCTACGAAAAATTCTTTAATTGTTTAGTTCACATTACACTCAGATTCTCTCCCTCCTAAATATTGTTTAATAATTTAACAAAAAATAGACACATGCTGGTCACATGATTTTTAATAAAAAATTATGTCTAAAATATTCTCATCTTTTTCCTCAAAATCACATCTTAGATTTTACAAATTCTTCTCTTCTTCAACAATTCCTCTTCATTTACCACCACCACCTCCTTCTCCTCCTTCTCCCTCTCCCACGGCAGCATCATCTCTTCCTCCGTATAGTCGTCCTCGTCCACCAACACGATATCTGGACATACCCACTCCTGTCGGAGCAATCACCACTACTGTGGCTCGTCGTCACCGCAGTATTCACCTCCACCATTTCCTCGTCCCCTGCTGTAGCTTCAGCCAACATCACTGTTGCGTCTAGTTTCGTGGATACTGATGCCATTGAAGCTAGTGACACCAACAACTTTAGAGCGTCCATCAGAGTCAAATTCAAGGAAGGAGTATCAGGTGTAATTTGAGAAAAAACACAGCGAATACAAGTGTAATTTACTCTAATGGATAATTTCGTCTGTTCAGATATTTCAATTGACGTTACTTAACAACTTTAATAGAAGAGGGTAAAAATAATGTATAAAAAAAGAGGAATATCGAGTACAATTTGAGAAAAACACAAAGATGCAAGTGTAATTTACTCTATCTTTTATTTGTTCAACAGAAAGTGTACATTTATTGGTATAAATGGTTGGTGGTCATGTATAGAATTTATTTGTGTTGTTTAGCTACAAAATCTCACAAGACAGAACTGATCATTCACATATCAAATTCATGTTTCAGAGTAGCATGGGATCTGCCCTTATCTGTACATCTTGACTCACATTTTACAGCTAGTGACATCGATGGTTTTTTCTACAAACTTCTTTGGTTCCCAAAGGACTACCGAAAAAAAAAAACGTGTGAATGAGTTCACCCCATTTCCCCGCGGTTCATGGTGGTTATTTTACTTAATTCAACCTGTTGCTCCTCTATTTGACTCACACTTCGGGAGAAGTTGCTGCTTGCAAATGACATGGTGTCTTCTTTCATGAGGTGCCTTTGCTTAATCCTCAATATACCCTGCGAAACCTCACCAATGGAGGGGCGTTTCCTAGGTGATTTGTGCAAACATTTGTGTGCAATTTTAGCAAGCTGTCTCACTTCTTCAAGATTGCATTTTCCCACAAGTTGCTTGTCAAGAATCCCATCTACACCATCATAATCCATTGCAGCCTTGAAAAATAAAGATGTGAAGAAGAAATCATCAGTCTAAAGATTTTACTACACTAGAACTGAGAACTCAAGATGAAGGAATTCTTTTCCAAAGCAAAAATAACTTACAAGATGGATATATTCCATCAAATTTTGATGTGGGTGGATGGCAGTGATGAGCTCAAAAATTATTATACCAAAACTGTAAATGTCACTCTTCACTGTGAATTTGCTTGAGGAAATGTATGCAGGGTCCATGTAGCCATATGTACCTTTAAGGCCAGAATTACGACCATCAAAGACCTCTTCCTTTGAGAGCCCAAAATCAGAAACCTACATATTCAGTAATTCAGGAGATAATCAATGCCAAACAAGAAAAGTAAGATAATTTACACGATTGTCATTATGATAATACTCCAGGATAGAAGGAAAAGTTTGCTTCAGAATTCAGTCGCTGTTGGGCGAATTCCAACATTGAAATTGTTCAATTCAATTCCATTTCCATGTTGTTGAGATATGTAGCATAATTAGTGATATATTGTCCATATGTAATTAAGGAAATTCTAATCTCTTTCCATTATTTCTATATGTAGATTGATTTTAATCCTTGATTCTAATTCCTAAATTTATGGAATTGATTCCCTCAATCTAGTGTACAAATACCATGTTATTATTATGAAATAAGTACATCATTCTTTAGTCTCAACATGGTATTAGAGCAGTACCATCCTCAAAGATTTGTTGGTTATTATTTCCCTGTTACGTTCCTAAAGATATGGGTTTATTTGTTTGGGGTGTCTCCTCCAACATGTTTTCCCTGTTTGGATTTTTAGTTGCATCTTTAGTTTTGCTTTGTTTCTAATTGGCAGCTTCACCCTTCTTTCTCTTAGACGATTGTGTTTGGTTTGTTGTGTTTCATGACTGTGGTTGTGCTCAGTTTGCTGTGACCCTCTTCTAGTTTGGATGCTTCACTTGGATTGTTGCATTTCCCTTCTTATTTGTCAGCTGCATTTGGTTAACTGCACTCCTCTTCTAGTTTAGCGACCGAACTTGCACCCCTCTTGTTTGGCAGCTGTGCGTGTTTTGTTGTGTCCCTTTTCTTGTTTGGCAGCTTCACTTGATTTGTGAGGGCCCTCTTGTTGGACGACTGTGCTTAGTTTGCTGCACCCCTCTTCTTATTTGGCGGCTGCAGTTGGTTTGCTTTTCCCCTCTTCTAGTTCAGTAGCTGTGATTAGTTTGTTGCCCCCCTCTTCTTACTTGAAAGTTGCTCTTGGTTTGTTGCACCTTTTTTCTTGTTTGACTATATGTTTAATTTGCAACCCTCTTCTTGTTTGGCTACTATACTTGGTTTGTTGTGCTCATCTTCTTGTTTGGTGGCTATGCCTGGTTTCTTGTGCCAACTCTAGTTGTTTCGTGGTTGTGCTTAGAATCTAGACTATTTTTACCCCAACCTAGTTTTTGTTTGTTTTCATAAAAAAAAGGATCTAATTATAACATGCTTAAAGCTTACTAAGCTTCAGCCTTCATTTTAAGGGAGTGTTGAGATAGTGTAGGAAATATCATTGAGATATTTGGTATAATTAGGGAATACTGTCCATTCATGTAATTAAGGAAATTCTGGAAATGATTATAGTGTTTGACTTGATACCATATCAAAACATTAGAAAATGAATAAAAGAAACTGTATATCAAAAAGCGATAGTAGGAAAAAAGGCTTACCTTAGCTCTCATTGAGTGATCAAGCAATATATTAGCGGATTTCAAATCACGATGAACGACGGGTGGGACAGCCTGTTCCGTGCATATTCATGTTAACCAAGACACTTTCATATAGCATAAAGGAAAATATAACACTAAACATACCCCTTCATGAAGGTATTCTATTCCGTGTGAAATATCAACAGCAATCTGCAGCCTTTCATCCCAACTCAATTCCTTTTCTTCACCTACATGCATGCACAACACCAACTATTCTCAATAGATATTAAAGACAACTTTATGTGTAAGATTAAAGGGAAAAGGTGAAAAATGCAATACATATACTAATAATTGTGGACTACTAAAAACATGAAAAAGAAAGCAAGATCTTCCTGTCTGTTTGGTGAGATTATCAAGCAAGTCTTGATATATAACTATCACATAAAAAAAAATCCTAAGAGGAACGTGAAAGATCTTCTGCTTACCATATAAAAGGTTTTCTAAACTTCCATTACTCATGAACTCGTAAACCAGCATAAACTGTCCTTTATCTATGCAGTATCCTAACAAATTTACAAGATTCCGATGATGCAGTCTTCCAAGCAGAAGCACCTGGATCAACATCTCATTAAAAACACAGTGGAAATAAGTGGTGATTAATGGTAAATTCATGGAGTAATAATTGGAGTGGCTCCAATAAGAACCAATATCATTACGTTAAGTGAAACCCAGTGGAAATAAGTGGTATCCCCACCGTTTTAATTAATTATATCATCTGGCAAATAAAGGAACTTATTGCCTCAGTTGGATTTTATGTGCCAATGATGATGACCATATGCACAATGCAAATATAAACTCAAATAAATTTTCAGGTCATTTTTAGGAATGTATGTTTCAAAACAGAGTTCAAAACTTCAAATCAACCGGCACACCATACCATACCTTCCGGGAAATGACCAAAGTCAGGTTAAACTATGAACATCAGACTATTTAATGTATATGGTATATAAATCACAAGTGAAGTTCCAAAAGAAAAGAAAGTTCCCCATCCCACAAACCTTGTATTAAAGTAAATCTTTGCGAAGGTATTTTCTGTAACCCAAAAAACGAAGTAAAAAGTTATTAGCATATACCTCTGTTTGAAATTCTTTCTCCCCTTGTTTGGAATTGGGTCCAAGCATCTTCACAGCAACCACCTCTCCTGTAGGCATCATTGCTTTATAAACTGTGCCAAAGGATCCTTCTCCCAATGTATTTGTGAAGTTTTGTGTAGCCTTTTGAATTTCTCTATAACATGTAAAATGTCAGATAGCCCATTGCAAATATTGATGTCCGTGGATGCATTTTTTATCTAAGAAATCCCAAGTCCTATTTTCTCTTTTTTCTTCCAAACTAACAGGCAATGTAAATAAAGTTTTGCAAGGTGGTTGCTCTTACATACAATGGAACTTCATCATAAAGGACATCAGAAACATCCCATTTCCACAAATCAAGTAATCAACACTTTCTTAATGCAGCAACTGCAAGGTTTACATCCTAATAGTAGCTATCCAAAAACAAAACATTCTAGAAGAAAGAAAGAAAGAAAGAAAGAGCAGGGCTCATGCTCAAGAGATAAATGTACTTACTTGTATGAGTACTTCAGAATGCCTGATACTGAAGCAAACCCATCTTTATTCTGATGACTCCACCAAGTTGAATGTGAGCTTTTGTGACGATTTGGTGACCTTGAAGTGGCTATGGAACTGGTGAGAGAAGCACTAAAGTCAATGCTAGTTTCTAATCCATTTGTTCGTATAGGGATAGTTGTTAAACTAGGCTCGTTGGCAGATCGGCTAAGATGAGCTCGCTTTTTGTACCACCTTATGCCAAAATATATGAGATAAGCTATCAAAACTCCAAGGGCCACCCCAACAGAGACACAAATGATAACTAAATCAGCTTGATCAACCATCACTTGACCTCTCTTGATACTCAAACAACTCAATCATCTTGCACAAGACTCTCACTAGAGAGGTTCACTGCCACAAAATTAACACAATTTCAACTTTTTAAGCTAATTCAACACTCTATCCAGCTAGAACTGACACCAATTCAATACTTTATCCACAACCAACTTGAAAGATGAATCTAAACAAAATTACAAAATTACAAATCAATATACAATATTGAAACATCAAATTATTCAACAATCATTAACATACCAATAATAAGTCATTTTACTCTTATAAACAACGAAAATAAAATTGTCCACGAAATAAACCCCCATCATCCATAAAACTCAAAACCCACCAACCAAAATTCAGAAAACAACAATAAAAAACTTTTTCAACTCAGACAGAAAAATCAGGAAAGAAATTAAGAACCTTGTGGTTCAGAAAACTAGCCCCACTTTTGGTAGTTGTGCTTATCAAGAATGAGGTAGCCAGATGAAGAAGAGAGAAAGAAAGTGTAAAGGGAAATGAATACTGAAAAAAGTGGAAGAGGTCTGAGTTGGAGGCTTCTTCATGCTTTGAAGCGGAAACGAAATAGAAAGGAAAACGCGGATTAACTTGGTGGGTCTTTCTTCAAACACAGCGACTGCGTCTTCATTTTTCAATTAAAGAAAAAGAAAGGCATGTCAATCCAATAATTGCCCACTTGCTGTTCATAAATTATTACATCTCTTCAATAGCTTAATCCTAATTGTGCATCCATTTTCGTAATTTCATCGTTTTAAATGAGATTAATCTTTAACAGTTTACTAGAAAATATCTCAGCGTAAACTGTAATAAAATGGGTAATGATCTATCATCATTCATACTTATTATTTGTCGCAAAGAACCATTGTCTTTTATGTCACCGTATCATTTACTATATTTACACTTTTATCTTTTCTTTTCTTTTCAATATGTCAAATGTTCATTTTAATTTTTAAAAAATTGTCAAATTTTTTAACATTCAACAACTAAATTTGATTTTTTCATGCTTTGGAAATTAATTTATGAGCATCTCACACTATTTATTAAGAATGAATTTGATTATTTTTAAAAAAGCATTCCATTAATAAAAGTTCATTTAATTTTAAATATGAGGAGTTTATTAGCAAAATTTTCTTAACACATTTTAAATTATGAATTAAAATTTATTAAAAACTACAAAAACTCGTAAAAATATTTAGTAAATAAAATATTTTGCAATGCAAGAGCTCATGTTGAATTTTTAAATCTTAATACTCACTAATTTTTACTCTAATTACAAAATATAACTAAAGTTCTTTCTTTCTTTATTATTTTCGTAAAAATTAATTATCGTTCCCATCAAAATCTACTTTATATCAATATCATAATCAACAACAACAAAGTTCTTTCTTTTTCTTAATACATCTCATTTTAAATATTTTTCTATCAAAATCTTACAATAACTCTCATTTTAACTTAATTTTTTATTAGTTATGCAATTTTGATGATAGTTAATTGTATAAGCAACTTCCATATAAAAATCAATTCTATAAAAACTCATTTGCTCAAATGTTACTCTCGTAAGTTGTTTATCATTAAGAATCAATTGAAGACTCTAATATATTAAAGAGAGTTTGATAAAGGGTTTTTTGGTAGCATTTCTGTTTAAACATTAAATGAAGAAATTAAGAAAGCTATAATTAATCTTCTTTAAAACTGCTTACTTTGCATTTGATAGCAACATTAAAATGGGAATTTTGTCAAAGGAGCAAACTTGGATGCCAAAGCTGGTGATTGGCAAAGAAATGAAGGCTTTTACAGTGAGAGATGCTGCTAATAGCTTTGCCTACCATTTTCGATATATAATAGAGCGAGACTTAAGAGTTTAAAGAATATAGATCAAGGATGTGATTAAAAGATGGGACTTGTTCGGTTGAGATGAAAATTCAAGAAAGAAAGAAAACCAAAGATACCATATTCCCCTCCACTTTGGACGGGAAGGAAAAAGCCCAAAACGAGAGAAAAGAAAGATGGTATTGATGAAAAAAAAATTTATTAAGTAATAATAATCTTAACATCACATTCAAAATTATTTATCAATTTTCTCTTTATTTATATAATACATAATTTTTTAGTTTTTATCTAATGTGAATCTTTAAGAAAGATCTTCGTACATAATATAATCAAAAGAAAAGATTTTTATTGGAAGTTAACCAACTAACAATATTGATTTTGACTTTCAAATTAAAGTGTTTTGTCCTTTTTACGAACCAATTAATAATGATTCCATTTATGAAAGGAACTTTTTATTATTATTTTCTGTGAATTACTTTAATTTCATCCTCCTCGTATATATAATTCACTTTAGATAAAATTATATATTGGTACTTAATTTTGGAGTCTCAGATATAAGTATAATCCCAAATAACATGTACTGAATGAGCCATGATCATCATGATCAGCACTACAATATTTGTCTCTTTGTGTGCCATCTTTTTCTATTCTCACAAGCTAGGCATCGCTTCAATATTCTAATAATTAAGAGGATATATAAGAACCATGTATATACTCATATGAGTATGTATGATCTGTCCTCATACAGCTATATTAATTTTTCACTAAAGAGAATACGTGTCTCATGCATGTGGCAATCACTGAATTAGTTGGGTTAAATAACCAGACCATAATATATAGATCGATATACTTGAAACCTCTAGGCTCTAGGTAACTAGCATTGCGAGCTAATTTCTTATTTCAAAGGCATAATTAATTCACATAATTATCATTGAAAAAAATTAATTCACATAATTTAAAGATGTAACGATGATACACTTGATTACAACACTCAAAACTGCACGCGTTCTAAATATATCTATTTTTTAGTGTTAGAAATATGTTAGAAGTCCCACATCATCTATATCTCTTTGTATATGTCCTTTAGCTTGTTATATAATAGGTCCAAGGTTGTGTAGTTAAAAACACAACAAAGATTACAATAAATTCCTTTTGTATCTCTTGATATTTAACATGGTATCTAGAGCCTAACAAGAGGAACGTAATCAATTTCTTTTGCCGATGAA